>JAWRVF010000854.1:0-152809 GCA_036785485.1 Physcomitrellopsis africana
GAAGGTTCTAAGACTATGTCCCTAACATTATGTACTATTGTCGTATTGTGATTTGGCTACCATATGAAAATTATATATATATATATATATATATATATATATATATAATTTATTACACAATTAGATAAAAGCTATGTCAATAGATTTTAATTGGTTACAAAATATGATTAGATTACTATTTCAGAAGGAGTCTGTTTAAAAGGGCTACTATTGAAGTTTGTACAACCTCATTTTTTTTTATAGTGATTTTTGAAGTTGATTTTATATTGATAATAGCTTTTATATATTTATAGTCATCTTTGTTAGACATTGCTAACTTTAAAAATTTTATTTGATATTTAGGATACATATTATATAAATCTTATTAAAAATAAGATTGAAAAAAGGTCTTGGTATCAAAAAGAATATTTAGGCCATCCATATGGATGAATGGAAATAGATGATGGAATTTTTTTTTCCTATTGGCCAAAAGTCATGTCCAATGGACTTCAAGGAGGTTGTCTAAGGCATTTTTAACAATTAAAGTTACTCTTTTGGGATCATTTGAATATTCTATATTAAGATCAATAAGTTTAAATTTTTGGATATAGCTTTGGTACAAAAATTGAATGATTTGAAGATTTTGTAAAAGAAATATAGGCACTTAAAGTTAAGGTATTAATTTTATATCTATTGTCATTTTTTAGAGCATAACACTCTATCATGGCTATAAGATTTATTCTAGTAGTTATTTAAGTAATATGAATAGGTAGAAATAAATAAAAGTAGATAGATTTGATAATATCTTATAGAGTAGCTTTTTAGAAGCTTCATAGATGGATTTTATTTTTATTCATGTCTATAGATGATTGATAGGTTAAAAACTTGGCTATCAGAGTAGCCACGAGTTGTATATGTTGGTAGTTTGTAGAATAAGTTAATTACATGGCATACATAAAAGAAACTTATCTTATAAATTTGACACATGTCTTTCAAATTGAACATGTATTGCAAGTCCTATAGAATGTCGCCACATAGCTCCTAAACAAATAATATATATAGAGACAAGAGTGAAGCCTTCTTTTTTCTTGTCAATGCTTTTTTTGTTCTTAATCTTATTTTAAGAGTCTCTATTCTTCTTGTCTTTGACAATAGCCATTCTAAATTTAATATTATTATATCTTTGAATGATGTTTTCTTCCTTTTGAGTGACACAAGAGTATTTTAATACTTTGATTTTTTATATTTAATATCCTTGATACTTTAATAAAATTGAAGATTTATTGTTCTTATTTTGTATTTTAAAAGTGAGTGGATTATTTTTCTTTTATTATTGTGTTTAAAGATTGTAGACTATCTATCTTTAGACTAACATTCTTTACTTTTTAATCTTGATTTTTTTCTTAAAAAGAATGAATCATCCCTCTAAATTAATAATTTTTTATTTTTTATTAGATATTGTAGATTATCTTCTTGTAATTTGAATTGTGGACTTATTGAATTATTTAAGACAAAAGAAAAAATTGTAGATGCTACACTTAATGGAAGTGAAAATAGATTCACAACTCTTACAGATCTTTAAGAGTTTATTAAGACCTTTAGGGTAGAAATTTCATACATCACTAATGTCAACCATGGAAGCATTATTCTTAAGTCTGTAGAAGAAGTTCAAAGCTTATATCAAGAAGTTGTACAATTGAAAGAAGTAAGTAGAACAGCCTCACAATTAAATCCAAGAAGTCTTGCTTCTACGAGTATTAAAGGAGAAAAGATTAGTATACTTGAAAAGTTTGATGGAACAAGATCAAAATTTTGAAGGTTTTTGCAATAAGTCAAGTTTTATCTAAAGTTGCACCCTTTCCAATATCCTTATGGATTTACTCAAGTTGGATTCATAGACATATTTTTATCTAAAAAATATCTTTCTTGATTTGCACCTTTGATGGAAAAGGATTCACAACTTCTTTATGATTTGAATTTATTCTTCAAAGTATTTATAATTGCATTTAGAGAAAGTGATCAAAAAAAGGTAGCACAGACCAAACTCTTATCTTTACGATAAGGATCACAATCAGCCACAATATATATTATTGAATTCTAAAATCTCACTTGCAATGTAGAGTAGAATGACAAAATCCTTATGAATCAATTCTGTTATAGGTTAAAAGACAACATCAAAGATTTGTTATTAATAATATCAAAAATAAATTCTTTAGAATAATTTATTATTCAAGCCATTGTATGCAACAATCAATTATTTGAAAGATGTGAAGAATATAGATTTAATTCGAAAGGAGCAAGTCAATTAATGATAGCAGCTTCTAAGTTTTTAAAAACTTATTTGACTAAGCAAAAATCAATGCAAATTGATACAATATATTTAAAATTTTTCACCAAACAAAAAAAAGACTTTACATCATCAAAAAGATCTATACTTATATTATAGAGAAGTTAAGTACATTGCTTAATATTGTCCAAAGAATCAATACAATCACAAAATGAAGAATATGGTTATCAGAGAAGATAATGTATTAAAAAACAAATTTTTCTAAGTATAATAAAAACAGTGCGACTAGAATTATATGCAATACCTAATAAAGGTTCTATTTTCTTTTTAGATCCCTCATCTTGTTTTATAATAGATGTATCTTTAGAACCTAAAAATCACAAAGTCTTCATCTTATTAGATTTAGAAGCCTCAGCTTGTTTTCTAGACAAAGATTTTGTCAAAAAATAAAAAATGCTTTTAATTAAGAAAATTAAATCTATCTACGTAGAAGTCATAGATGGTTATTTGTTATTGTCTAGAGATATCATCAATAAAATTGTTCTTTTAGATATAGCAATTAAAGAATATAATAATATAATAATATTTAATATAATTAGATTACCTTTTCATCTAATTATTTGAAGATTATTGTCATTAAAAAAATATAATCCTCAAATAGAATAAACTTCTTATAACCTTGATTTTTTTTATAGCTTAATTCAAAAAAAAATTAGTCAAATAAAAATACATAAATTCAATACATCCAAATCCTTTTTGGTAGGTGCAAAACCTTTCATACATGTGACAAAAGAAGGTTTTGTACATCCAAATCTTTTTGTTATATACACCACATTTATTTTTGATGCTAAAAAGGATGATGATCTAATGATTATTCAATTGATTTTTAAGAAGGAGCTTAACCACAATTTGGACCAATCTATAATTTATTGCAAAACAAGTTAGTTGTATTAAAGGAGTATATTGAGAAGAATTTAGCTAATAACTTCACATGCTATTCAAAATTCCTAGCAAATTGTTATGGATGTGTATAGATTATTGAAGACTTAATAAGATTATTATCAAGAATAGATATCTTTTACTTTTGATTTTAAGACTTTTTAATCAATTTAATTAAATAAATATCTATACAAAAATAAATTTACAAGGAACATACAATTTGGTCTACATGTCACGGACATATACATAGTTACCTATATGATCAGATAGAACTAGATAAAAGAAGGTAAAAGCAGGTTAATTCCATAATATCTTTAGAGAAACTTTCTAGAAACTTCATAGACACTGCTTTGACTTTATAAGTGTCCATAGTAGACTTTTGGATTAGAAACTTGGTCAATAAGTTAGCCACATGTCACACATGTTGGTAGCTTGAAGACCAAGCTAAATACGTGGCGAACATATAGGAAACTTGCCCTGCAAGTTCGACACGTGTCTTGCAACTTGGACACGTGTCTTGTAAATTGGATACGTGTTGGAGGTCCTATAGAACGTCGCCACTTAGCTCTTAGGTAGATAGTATAAATAGAGACAAGAGTGAAGCCTTCTTCACTCTTGTCAACTCCTTTCTTGTTTCCAGTCTAGTTCAAGAGTCTCTAGTTTTCTTGTCTTTTGGCATTAGCCATTCTAGTTTCTTTTTAATATATATACTTCTTTATATTTATTTCTTTGAGAGAGGTCTCACTTGTTTATTTGATTTCATCCAGTTATTGTCCTTGACAGATTGACAAGAGTACACATACAGTATCAGAGCTTTGTCTTTTCTTGATTAAGAGTGGATTACCCTTTCTCTTGATAAGACATAAGCATATTAGAAGTTGTGGAGTACCCACTTCTAAACTGATATTGTTTCTAGAATTTTTTTTCTTTTGAGTGTGTGTTCCGTATTTCTTGAAGTAAGAGTAGACATCTTCCTTTCTATTATATTATCATGGCAGAGCTTGCGGAAATGAAGAGTGCAATGGCACAAATGCAAGAGCAAATGAGAGAACTAATGCTTGCAATGCATCAACTCAGTTTACCACCACAAGGAGCATCAAGATTAGCAGGAAGTGAAGATGTAGAGATGGTTGGAGCTACGTCAATATCTACACCAAACCATGCTACCTCACCGATGATGGAGCACCGTTCAAACGTTAGAGAACCAAAAATCAGTTTGCCTGAGAAGTTTGATGGCACAAGATCTAAGTTTTGAGGATTCATCAATCAGGTACAACTGGTGATCGAACTTCAACCTCAGAGTTATCCTACGCAAGGATCTCAAGTTAGGTTTATTGGAACGTTACTTTCGGGTCCTGCCTTATCGTGGTTTTCATCTTTTCTTGAACGACGTGATCCAATATTGGATAATTTGGAAGCATTTTTTGCGGAATTTTGATCGATGTATGGAGAACATGATGCAGTTCGTGTTGCAACCAACAAGATTTGCATCCTACGACAAAGCAATCGATCAGTGTTATTATACGCTTCACAATTTCAACAACTAGCAACCGACATCAAGTGGGACGATGCTGCACTCATCAGTCAATTTTTCTACGGATTATAATATGAGATAAAAAAGTTAATGCTCAATTTACTCGATCCTCAGGCATTGAGTCAAGCAATTGATTTTGCTGTGAAGTGTGACAATCGACTTTTTGAGTTTCGATCCGAGAGTCGTACAAGAGAGCCTCAACGTTATAATTCAATGGCAACATCAACATCCTCACAAAATGTACATTCGAAAGTAGAAGACATGTAAAGTGATGCAGTACGTTTTAAACCTCTTATTGAACAAGAAAAGATTCGTCGTCGTCAAGAAGGATTGTGTTTATATTGTGGAGAACCTAAGCACACTGCTCAACATTGTCCAAAGAAACGTCGCAACTACAAAATGAGGAGTACGGCTGTCAAAGAAGACAACATGTCGGAAAACGAATTTGTCCAGCTACAATAGGGACCGTGCAGCTGGAACCCTGTACAATTCCCAGTAAAGGTCCTATTCTCTCCTCAGAACCCTCTCCTTGTTTTATGATAGATGCATATTTAGGACCAAAAAATTACAGAGCCTCTGCCTTATTAGATTCAGGAGCCTTAGCATGTTTTCTAGATGAATAATTTGTTAAGAATCGTAAAATACCTTTAGTACAGAAACCTAAATCCGTACATGTAGAAGTCATAGATGGTCACCCATTGTCCTCAGGAGATGTCACTTATGAAACCCGTCCTATAAAAGTAACAATAGATGGTCATAATAGCTATGTAATTTTTAACATAATTAAATCTCCGTCTAATCTAGTTATTCTAGGTTTGTCATGGCTAGAAAAATATAACCCTCAAATAGATTGGAATTCTTGTAGACTTGACTTTTCCCAGGATATTATTAAACATCCTACCAATCCAATAAAAAGCTACAAGCCTGGTACAGTAAAATCTGTACTTATAGGTACAAAAGCTTTTATACATGCAGCAAACAAAGGATCAACTTTTGCTATTTACGCAACACCCATTTTTGATAGTGGAAAGGCTTCAAGTGGCATTCCAAGCCAATACCGAGACTATCAAGATGTTTTTGAGAAGAAGAATGCTGATATTCTTCCGGAGCATCGCCCATATGATTGTTCGATTGATCTCAAAGAGGGATCTCAGCCTCCTTTTGGACCAATCTACAATTTATCACAAAATGAGTTGGCTGAACTCAAGGAGTATATTGAAGAGAATCTGGCCAAGAACTTTATACGCCATTCCAAATCTCCTGCAGGAGCTCCAATTCTATTTGTGAAGAAAAAAGATGGATCATTACGAATGTGTGTGGATTATCGGGGACTTAACAAGATCACTATCAAGAACAGGTACCCACTACCTTTAATCTCTGGACTTCTTGATCAACTGAATCAAGCTAAGATCTATACAAAAATAGATCTACGAGGAGCATACAACTTGGTTCGCATTAAAGAAGGAGATGAATGGAAAACTGCATTTCGAACAAGGTATGGACATTTCGAATATAATGTTATGCCTTTTGGACTCACAAATGCACCAGCTGCTTTCCAACATCTCATGAATGATGTTTTTCATGAATTCTTAGATGATTTTATTGTCTGCTATCTAGACGACATTTTAATCTACTCTAAGAATATAGAAGAGCACGAAACACATGTTCATCATGTCTTACAAAAACTCAGAGAAACAGGATTGTATGCCAAGATGGAAAAGTGTGTATTTCACACTACTCAAGTTGACTTCTTAGGATATATCATCTCGAATGATGGCCTCATGATGGATCCTAAGAAAGTCCAAACAATCATAGATTGGAAGATTCCAAAAACAGTAAGGGATGTACAATGTTTTTTAGGATTTGCCAATTACTATCGAATCTTCATCAAGAACTTCTCTCAAGTTGCAGCCCCACTTGCACGTTTGACTTGTAAGGACAAGCTCGAGTGGAGTAAAGAAGCAGAAGCATCATTTGAAGCTTTAAAGATAGCTTTTACTTCTGGACCAATCTTGTATCGCGTTGATTTTTCCAAGGCATTCTTTATGGAAACAGACGCATCTGACTTTGCTTTGGGCGCAGTATTGTCACAAATGGGAACAGATGACAAATTCCATCCAGTAGCTTTCTATTCTAGGAAATTTTTAGTAGCAGAGATCAACTACGAAATCCACAATAAAGAACTTCTCGCAATTGTGGATTCTTTTCAAGAATGGCGTCATTATCTAGAAGGCGCTTCTAGTCCAGTCACCGTTGTCGCGTGGCGTGAACTTCTATCTAGGAATACACCGGGTACCTAGCTGTAGAGAATTTTATTTAATATTTATTGGCTAAACTCTAATGAATTATTTTTCCTCAATAAGAAGGATAAATACACACGATAATATAAGAAAAAGGTTTTGTATGATTAAAACCTCTTATTTTTAAGTAGATTTGTACATAAGTTTTCTCTACCATATGTAGAAAATCCTTAAAAATCTTTTTAAAGACTCATCTATATATCAAAATCATATCATGGCTCTATACATCCACCTTTTACATCTCCATAAAGTCTTGGCTCCCAAAAAACACCTTTAGTATGCACAAAAGTCCAAATTTACAAAAAAAACCCTTAAAATATATTTTCTCGCAAAAGATGATTTTCTTTCTAAACTTAAGAAAATTATATCTTCTGATCAAGCCATTCAATTTTCTTCAAACTTTCAGGCAAGGTAGAATTCCGCTTTAAGCTTTACCACAAAAAAAATTCAACCGCAAATATACTTCCAATCGTTTGATATCTCAAAATCGCTAGCAGGTGCTTAAAACCCTAGCTCAGAGACACCCGAGCACTACTTTCTCTATATCTCACAAACCCAAAACCCTAATGCCACAAAAATTTTGCACATAGTCTTGTGACATAAACATATATACTCCTGAAAATTTTGAGCCAAAAATCTATCAAATTGACTAAGATTTAGCTCAAAATGTAACCGCTAGTTGAGCAGAGTCACTTACTGCCTTTAGCTTACAAGCACTGACTTCAACTCGCAATATCTCCTTGATCCTAGCTTGGATTTTATCGAGATATACATGAAAAGTGTAGCCAAGAAAGTGCGCTTTTCAACCTTAGTCGCCGATCTTTGATTTCTCTCTGTATGCGCGAGATATACCCAAAAGAGTGACAGTAGATTCAAAATCGTCACCCTAACTTTGAGCGCCTATAACTTCTTCATTAAAAGTCCAAATCATATAAGATTTGCACCTAAACCATACCCAAAAACCTAAACCTGATGACCCAAGCCTCTGATGTTTGACTCCTTTCGAAAAACAAACCCTAACTCCTAATAAACCCTCGGGCAGCCTCCTAGAAGCCCATTGGGCATGATTTTTGGCCAATTAGAATAGAGATTTCTATCATCCACCTCTATTCATCCACTTGGATGGCCAAACTACCCTTTTTACACTAAAAACCCTTTTCTAACCCTTCTTCTTATAAGATTTACATACTTGGTGCTTTAAGCACCAAATAAAAGAAATAAACTAAGATCTTAAGGATCACCAATGTCTAACAAAGGTGACTTAAGATATATATAAGTTACTATCAATATAAAATTAACTTCAAAAGTCACTACTAAAAAGAAAATAAGGTTGTATAAACCTTAATTATAATCCTTTTAATAGATCCTTTCTAAACTAGCAACCTAATCACATCCTATAACCAATAAAATCCACTGATATGACTTTAATTTAGCTAAGTAATAAATTCTACATTAAATATACATGTACAACTTTTTCACATAGTAGCCAAACCACAACACGACACCGTGTATACGGATCACAAGAACCTCAAGTATTTCATGTCAGCACACGTGTTGAATCATCGTCAGGCTCGTTGGAGCATGTCTCTATCAAGATTCGAGTTCATTATTACATATCGGCCAGGAAAACAACAAGGTCTGTCCGATGCACTTTCTAGACGTTCTTATCTTGCACCAAAAGAAGGAGATGCAGCTTTTGATCAACAAAGAATGACTCTCTTGAAGCCGGAGCAATTTTATCTTCGGGCAACAAAATCAACATTAATTGTTGATTCAACTTTTCTCAAGCAAGTCTAATTAAGTATGTCCTCAGATCCTCTTATTCATGAAATTAAGAATAATTCTTCTAAATCTCATGATATTTCGAAGTTTGAGTTCAAGAAAAATCTACTCTATTTCGAAGGGCGCTTATATGTTCCAGAAGGTGAAGCACGATTACGTGTTCTTCAAGCTCGTCATGACTTCCCGGCAGCAGGACATTTTGGGTACAATAAGACTCTAGAGTTGATATCTAGAGATTTTTGGTGGCCTCAAATTTGGAAGGGAGTCAAAGATTTTGTAAAAACATGTGATGTTTGTTCAAAATCAAAAACTCCTCGCCACCGACCCTACGGACTTCTTCAGCCATTACCCATTCCAGAACAACTATGGTCTTCTGTGTCTATGGATTTTATCACGGATCTTCCAAACTCAGGTTCTTATGACTCTATATTCGTGATAGTAGATCATTTCACTAAGATGGCACATTTTATACCATGTAAAAAATCTATCACAGGCAAAGAAACAGCTAAGCTTTTCCTTGACAATATCTACCGCTATCATGGATTACCTAAGGATATTATATCGGATAGGGGAACTCAATTTGTATCGAGATTTTGGAGAACGCTTTTCAAGATTCTAAAGGTGGATATAAAGCTATCTTCAGCTTTCCATCCTCAAACTGATGGACAAACGGAGCGCGTAAATCAAGTCTTGGAACAGTATTTGAGATGTACCATCAACTACCAACAAGATGATTGGACAACTCTTTTACCATTGGCAGAGTTTGCTTATAATAATACGATACATTCTTCTACACAACAAACACCTTTCTTTGCCAATTATGGTTACCATCCATGACTTGATACTTTTGACTATTCGAAAGTTGACAATCCTGCGGCGGAAGACTTGGTAAATCATTTGTCAAAACTACATACAACAATGAAGGCACAATTAAAGGAAGCTCAAGAACGACAAAAGATAAACGCTGATGCGTATCGAAAGGAACAACCACAACTCAACGTAGGCGATAAGGTATGGCTACTTTGTCGCAATATCAAGACTACGCGACCTTGTGACAAGTTGGACTATCGTAAGTTTGGACCTTTTCATATTTCTGAACAAATTAATCCAGTTGCATATCGATTACACCTACCAGAGTCTATGAAGATCCACCCTATATTCCACGTGTCTCTTCTTGAACCATATAAGACAATGAACATACCAAGAAAAAGACAAGTGCCACCTCCTCCTATAGAAGTGAACAATAATGACGAATTTGAAGTGGAAGAAGTCTTAGATTCAAGGCGGCACCGAAATAGGTTGGAATATCTTGTTCACTGGCACGGATACGATATTAGTGAGCGCACATGGGAACCAGCAAAAAATCTGGCGAATGCAGCGAGGAAGGTGGAGACCTTTCATCAACAACATCCATCGAAACCAAGATGAAGACTTTTCCTATAAAAGAAACAAGATGTAGGCAAGATAACATTCAACTTTCTATCCTTGTTTGTAGCTTCTTTGTATTTTGTGACGCTAAGGAGATGGAGAATCAACAGCCAGCGGATTTGACTCAAGAGCCTTCATTTGCTGACCTACCGGACGAGACATTGCGACTGTCACAACCCTCAAGACGATGCAATCGAGATGAAGATCTTCAAGAACGACATATTCTTCCTCGAATAGATGGCAAGATACAACGTGTTTGGTATCACGACCTTGGAAGAGATTCTTGATGTTTGGTGATTTTATTGGAGATAGGAACAACTCCTGACGGTGTTCCAGATGTGACATTTGAAGGAAGTTATGAAGGTCACAACAATGATCAAATAACAGGGTGGTCTTCTCGCCTTGGAATGGGACACTATCGATGGCTGAGAGGACCCATCAATTACCTTCGAAGAGAACAAAGATCAGAATATGTGGCAAATACTATTCGCCACATCTTAGACTTTCTACACATGTAATCACCGCTCCTCGTGGAACTCGTCCTTTAAAGGGGGGGTAATGTCACGGACATATACATAGTTACCTATATGATCAGATAGAACTAGATAAAAGAAGGTAAAAGCAAGTTAATTCCATAATATCTTTAGAGAAACTTCTTAGAAACTTCATAGACGCTGCTTTGACTTTATAAGTGTCCATAGTAGACTTTTGGATTAGAAACTTGGTCAATAAGTTAGCCACATGTCGCACATGTTGGTAGCTTGAAGACCAAGCTAAATACGTGGCGAACATATAGGAAACTTGCCCTGCAAGTTCGACACGTGTCTTGCAACTTGGACACGTGTCTTGTAAATTGGATACGTGTTGGAGGTCCTATAGAACGTCGCCACTTAGCTCTTAGGTAGATAGTATAAATAGAGACAAGAGTGAAGTCTTCTTCACTCTTGTCAACTCCTTTCTTGTTTCCAGTCTGAGTTCAAGAGTCTCTAGTTTTCTTGTCTTTTGGCATTAGCCATTCCAATTTCTTTTTAATACATATACTTCTTTATATTTATTTCTTTGAGAGAGGTCTCACTTGTTTATTTGATTTCATCCAGTTATTGTCCTTGACACTGCATTGGAGAAGGTAATGAATAAAAGACTGCATTTTGAATTAAATATGGACATTTTGAATATAATGTCATGCCTTTTGGACTCATGATTGCACTAGCTGCTTTTTAGCATCTTATAAATGACTTTTTTTATGAATTTCTTAATAATTTTATTATTTATTATTTATATAATATTTTGATCTACTGTAAAAGTACAGAATAATATGAACTTCATGTTCACCATTTGTTACAAAAATTTAGAGATATAAGATTATATACCAAGATAAAAAAAAGTGTATATTTCATATTACTTAAGTTGATTTTTTAGAATACATCATTTCAATGATGGTTTAATGATAGATCCTAAGAAAATTCAGATAATTGTAGATTGAAAAATTCTAAAAATAATAAAAGTTATATAATATTTTTTAAAATTTGTCAATTACTATCAAATCTTCATCAAAAACTTTTTTTAAGTTATAGTTCCATTAACATGTTTAATTTATAAAAAAAATTCAAATTGAATAAGAAAAAAAAAACATCATTTGAAGCTTTGAAGACAATTTTTACTTCTATACCAATTTTATATTGTATCGACTTTTTTAAAGTATTTTTTATAGAAACAAATGTAGCAGACTTTACCTAAGGTGTGATATTATCACAAATGAGAGAAGATGACAAACTTCATCTAATAGCTTTTTATTTTAAAAAAATTTCAACAACCAATATTAATTATGAGATCCACGACACAAAACTTCTTACAATTATCGATTCCTTTCAAGAATTGTATTATTATCTAGAAGACGCTTCTAATCCAATTATTATGTATACAAATCACAAGAATCTTGAGTATTTCATGTCAACATGTATTTTGAATTGTTACCAGTTTGTTGGAATATATCTTTGTTAAAATTTGAAATCATTATTACTTATCAGCTAAAAAAATAAAATTGTTTGTTCAATGTCTTTTCTAGATATTCTTATCTTGTTTCAAAAGAAAAAAAATATCATTTTTGATCAATAAAAGACAATCTTGTTAAAGCCAAAATAATTTCATCTTTGAGCAATAAAATCAATATTGACTATTAATTCAATTTTTTTCATGCAAGTCCAATTAAGTATATCTTCACATCCTCTTGTTTATGATATTAATTCATTTAAGTCTAATGATATTTTCAAATTTGAGTTTTAAAATAATCTATTCTATTTTGAAAAACACTTGTATGTTCCAAAAGGTGAAACATGATTACGTGTTCTTAAAGCTTGTCACAACTTCCCTACAATAAGATATATTGAATGCAATAAGACTTTGGAATTAATATGAAGAGATTTTTTTATAGCTTTAAATATGATAAAAAGTTAAAGAGCTTGTGCAATCATGTGATATTTGTTCAAGATCAAAAATTCCTTGTCATTGACTTTATTGACTTCTCCAACCATTACTTGTATTGGAACAATCATAGTCTTTTATTTCTATAGATTTTATCATAGATCTATTAATTTTAAATTTATATGATTTTATATTTATGATTGTAGATTGTTTCATTAAGATAATATATTTTGTATCATATACAAAATCTATCACAAGTGAAGAATTAATCAAACTCTTCCTTAACAACATCTATTACTATTATAGATTGCCAAAAAGATATTATATCAGATAAAGAGACACAATTTCTATCAAAATTTTAGAGAATTCTTTTTAAAATATTAAAGGTGGATATAAAACTATTTTTAATCTTCCATCCTCAAACTAATATATAAACAAAACATATAAATCAAATTTTGGAATAATATTTGAGATATATTATTAATTATTATTAAGATGATTAGATAATTCTTTTACCATAAGCAAAGTTTGCTTATAATAATTTGGTACATTCTTCTACTCAACAAATATCTTTCTTTGTCAATTATCATTATCATGTACGACTTGATACTTTTGACTTTTCAAAAGCTGATAATCCTTTGGCAAAAGACTTGACAAATCAATTATTAGAGATACATGCAAGAATAAAGGCACAATTAAAAGAAACTCAAGAATGACAAAAGACCAACATAGATGTCTGTTGTAAAAAAACAACCTCAATTCTATGTTGATGACACGATATGGCTATTTTGTCATAATATCAAGACTATTTGTCCTTGTAATAAGCTGGATTATTATAAGCTTGGACCGTTTTTAATTTATAAATAAATCAATCTAATTGCTTATTATTTATATCTATTGGAATCTATAAAGATCTATCATGTATTCCACGCATCTTTGCTTAAGCCATATAAGACAATGGATAAATAAAAAAGAAGATAAATACCACCGCCTCATGTAGAAGTAGACAATAATAAAGAATTTGATGTAAAAGAGGTCTTAGATTCAAAATAGTGTTGAAATAGGTTAAAATATCTTATACATTAGTACAAATATGATATTAATGAATTTATATAGGAGCCATCTAGGAATCTAACAAATGCATCAACAAAAGTCAATATATTTCTTTAATGACATCCATCAAAACTAAGATAAAGAAAATCTTTACTATAAAACAAAGCAGATTCAATAGAAATATTTTATATCATTATTTGTTATTTCTTTGGATTTTTTAGCATTAAAGAGATGAAAAATCAACAACTAGCAAATTTAGCTCCAAAATTATTATTTGCTAACTTATTGGATGAGACATTACGGCTATCACAACCTTCAAGATGACAAGATAAAAATAAAGATCCTCAAAAATAACATGTTTTTTCTCAAATTGATAGCAAGATTCAACATGTTTGATATCATGACTTTAGAAGAGACTTCTAGTATTTAATGATACTTTTAAAGGTAGGAACTATTCTTGATGGTGTTTCAAATATTTTCTTTGAAAAAAGTTATGAAGGCCTTAATAATGATTAAATATCAAGGTGATCCTTCTACCTTGGTATCAAACATTACCGATGGCTGAGAGGACCCATCAACTACCTTCAAATAAAACAAAGATTAGAATATGTGACAAATATAATTTGGCGCATTTTGGACTTCCTTAACATAAGATCACCACTCTTTGTAGAACTCGTCCATAAAAAAAAGAATAATATCATAGATATAAGAATTATTTTATTAATTATCTAAATAATATGTATAGATAGAAATAAATAATAATAGATAAATTTGATAATATCTTATTAAAAAAGTTTTTTAGAAGCTTCATAGACGCAGTTTCATCTTTATTCATATCTATAGGTGATTGATAGATTAAAAATTTGGCCAATAAGTTAGTGCCATAGATATAAGATTTATTCTAATAATTATTTAGGTAACAATTTATTTTAGGTTATTTTAATAAAAATAGATTAATTTCTTAATATCTTATAAAAAAACTTCTTAAAAGCTTCATAGATGAGGTTTTATCTTTATGTATGTCTTTAGGTGATTGATAGGTTAGAAACTTGGCCAACAAGTTAGCCACATGTCGAACATGTTGGTAATTTGTGGAATAAGTTAAATACATAGCACACATATAAAAAACTTATCTTGCAAGTTTGACACATGTCTTGCAAATTGAACATGTGTTAGAGGTCCTATAAAACGTCATCACATAGCTCTTAGGTAGATAGTATATATAGAGACAAGAATATTTTTTTACTCTTATCAATGCCTTTCTTATTTTTAATCTTGTTTTAAGAGCCTTTGATCTTCTTGTCTTTAATAATAGCTATTTTAATTTTAATATTATTCCATCTTTGAATGATTTTTTATTTTTTTGAGTGATACAAGAATATATTGACATTTTATTTTTTTATGCTTCATATCCTTGATAATTTGATAAGAATAAAGATTCATTATTCTTATTTTTTATTTAAGAAGTGGATGGATTATCCTACTTATAGTATTATATTTGAAGATTGCAGACTATCCACCTTTAAATTAATATTCTTTATTTTCTAATCTTAGTTTTTTTTTTAAAACAAAGTAGATCATCCCTCTTTGTAGAAATTTTTATTTGATATTAGAGATTATAGATTATCCTCCTCTAATTCAAATTATGGAATTATTAAGTTATCTAAGATGGAAGGAAAGATCATGGATACTACACTTAATGGAAATGAAAATAGATTTGTAACTATTGCAGATCTTTAAGAGCTTGTTAACACTTTTAGAATGAAAATTTCACAAATCACTAATGCCAATTATAGAAGCACTATTCTTATGTCTATGGAAAAAATCCAAAGCCTATGCCAAGAAATTGCATAAGTAAAAGAAGTAAGTAAATTGGCCTCACAATCAAATCTAGGAAGTTTTACTTCTACAAGCGTAAAGGAAGCAAAGATTAGTATGCTTGAGAAGTTTGATGGAACAAGATTAAAATTTTGAAGATTTTTGCAACAAATCAAGCTATATTTAAAGTTTCATCTTTTCCAATACTCTAATGGATTTATTCAAGTTGGATTCGTAGGCGCATTTCTATCTAAAAATGTTCTTTTTTAATTTGCAACTTTGATAGAAAAAGATTCATAACTTCTTTATGATTTGAATTCATTCTTCAAAGTATTTATAATCACATTTGAAAAAAGTGATTGAAAGAAGGTAACAAAGACCAAACTCTTATCTTTACAATAAAGATCATGGTCAGCCACAACATATGCTATAGAATTTCAAAACCTTACTTGCGATATGGAGTGGAACAACAAAGCCCTTATCAATCAATTTTGTTATAGATTGAAGGATAATGTCAAAGATTTGTTATTAATAATATCAAAAGTAAATTTTTTAGAACAATTTATTGCTCAATTTATTACATGCGATAATCAATTATTCAAAAAGCATTAGGAACATAAATTCAGTTAGAGACGAACAAGTCAATTAATGACAGCAATTCCTAAGTTTTCAAAAATTTATTTGATTAAATCAAAATCAATGTAAATTAATGTGGTACGATTTAAATCTTTTATCAAATAGAAAAAAATTCAATGTCATTAAGATAGTTTATGCTTATATTATAGAGAAATTAAGAACATTGCTCAATATTGTCCAAAAAAATAATATAATCACAAAATGAGGAATATGGTGACTAAAAAAGATAATATGTCAAAAAATAAGTTTTTCCAACTATAATAGGGATTGTGCAATTAGAATTATATGTAATACCTTATAAAGGTCCTATTCTCTCCTCAAATTTCTCACCTTGTTTTATGATAGATATATTTTTAGGATCTAAAAATCACAAAATCTTTATCTTATTAGATTCAAAAGCCTTAGCTTGTTTCATAGACAAAGACTTTGTCAAAAAACAAGAAATTTTTTTAATCAAAAAAACTAAATTTGTGCACATAGAAGTCATAGATGGTCGTTTGTTGTCTTTTAGAGATATTATCCATGAGATTGTTCCTTTAGATATAACAACTAAGAAATATAATAGCTTAGTATTATTTAATATAATTAGATCTCTTTCCAATCTAATTATTTTAAAATTATTATGATTAAAAAAGTATAATCCTCAAATAGATTAGACTTCTTATAACCTTAACTTTTCTTATAACCTTAACTTTTCTTATAATTTAATCTAAAAATTTATTAGGCAAATAGACATATATAAGTTTAGTACATCTAAATCCTTATTGATAGGTACAAAAGCTTTTATACATGTAGCAAAAGAAAGGTTATCTTTTGTAATATACACCATATTTATTGAAAAAATTACAAGTGATATTTCTAGCCAATATTAAGATTTTTAAGATATTTTTGAAAAAAAAAAAATAGATATTCTTTTAAAGCATCGACCTTATGATTATTTGATTGATCTTTAAGAGAGATTTCAACCACCATTTGGACCAATCTATAATTTATTATAGAATGAGTTGGTTACATTAAAAGAATATATTGACAAAAATTTGGCTAAGAACTTCATATACTATTCAAAGTCTCCAATATGAGCTCCTATTTTATTTGTGAAGAAAAAAGATAGATCATTACGGATGTGTGTTGATTATTGAGGACTTAACAAGATTACCAAAAAAAAATAGGTATATTTTATTTTTGATTTAAAGACTTCTTGATTAATTGAATCAAGTAAAGATCTATACAAAAATGGATCTGCAAGGAACATATAACTTAGTCTGCATCAAAGAAGGTGATGAATAGAAGACTACATTTGAAATTAGGTATGGGCATTTTGAATATAATGACATGCCTTTTAGACTTATAAATATACCAACTGCTTTTCAACATCTTATGAATGACGTTTTTTATAAGTTTTTTGATGATTTTATTATCTATTATTTAGATGACATTTTGATCTATTCTAAAAACACAAAAGAATATGAACTTCATGTTTGTTTTATATTATAAAAATTGAGAGATGCAAGATTATATACTAAAATAAAAAAAAATACATATTTCACACTATTCAAGATGAGTTTTATAGATACATCATTTCAAATGACAATTTAATGATGGATCTTATAAAAATTCAGACACTTATAGACTAAAAAATTTTAAGAACAATAAAAGATGTGCAATATTTTTTAAAATTTGTCAATTATTATCAAATCTTCATCAAGAATCATTCTCAAATTACAGCTCCACTGACATACTTAACTTATAAAAAAAAACTCAAGTAGAATAAAGAAGCAAAAGCATCATTTGAAGCTTTAAAGATGGCTTTTATTTTGGCACCAATCTTGTATTGCATTGACTTCTCCAAAGTATCTTTTTATAGAAATATATGTATTAGATTTTTCTTAGGTACAATATTATTACAAATGGAGCAAATGACAAACTTTATACAATAGCTTTTCATTCAAAAAAAATTTCAATAGCCAAGATGAATTACAAGATTTATAATAAAGAATTTCTTAGAATTATAGATTATTTTTAAGAATGGCATCATTATCTAGAAGAGGCTCCTAATCCAGTTACTATGTATACAAATCATAAGAATCTCAAATATTTCATATCAACATATATTTTTAATTATTGCTAAGCTTGTTGGAATATGTCTTTGTCAAGATTCAACTTCATTATTACTTATTGGCTAGAAAAATAATAAAATTTGTCCAATGTCCTTTCTAGATGTTCTTATTTTGCACTAAAAGAAAGAAATGCAGCTTTTGATCAACAAAGGACATCTTATTAAAGCCAAAATAATTTCATCTTTGAGCAATAAAATCAATATTAACTGTTGATTCAATTGTTTTTAAACAAGTCTAATAAAGTATATCTTCAAATCTTCTTATTTATGATATTTATAATAATTCATCTAAGTCCAATAATACTTTCAAGTTTAAGTTCAAGAACAACCTATTCTATTTCAAGAGACGTTTATATGTCCTAGAAAAAAAAAAACAAAACTATATACTCTTGAACCTCATTATAACTTTCTTATAGCAAGCTATTTTGGATACAATAAGATTTTAAAATTAATATTAAGAGCTTTTTAGTGGCTTCAAATTTGAAAAAAATTAAAGAATTTGTATAATCATGTGATATTTCTTTAAGATTAAAAATTCTTTATTATCAACCTTATAGACTTTTTCAACCATTACCTATACCAAAACAGCCATAATCTTTTGTCTCTATAGATTTTATTACAAATTTATCAATTTCAAGTTCATATGATTCTATATTTATGATTGTAGATCATTTTACTAAGATGGTATATTTTGTATTATGTATAAAATCTATCACAAATGAAAAAACAACTAAACTCTTCTTTGATAATATCTATTATTATTATAGATTATCAAGGGATATTATATCAAATAGAGGGACGTAATTTATATAAAAAATTTTAAAAAATTCTTTTTCAAAATATTAAAGGTGGATATAAAATTATCTTCAACCTTTCATCTTCAAACGGATAGACAAATAGAATGGATAAATCAAGTTTTAGAGCAATATTTGAGATGTACCATCAATTATCATTAAAATGATTGGACAACTCTTTTGTCATAGGCAAAGTTTGTTTATAATAATTTGATATATTTTTTTATTTAACATATTTTTTTATTTAACATATTTTTTTCTTTGCCAATTATGATTATCATCCATAATTTGATACTTTTGACTTTTTAAAAGTTGACAATCCTATGGCGAAAGACTTGGCAAATTGATTGTTAAAATTATATGCAATAATAAAGATACAACTAAAAGAAGTTTAAGAATGACAAAAGACCAATGCAGATGTCTATTGTAAAGAACAATTCTAATTCTAGGTAAGTGATAAGATATGGCTACTTTGTTGTAATATCAAGACTATTTGTTCTTATGACAAGTTGGATTATAAGAGGCTTGATCCATTTTTGATTTGTGAATAAGTTAATCTAGTTGTTTATTGATTAAATCTATTAGAGTCTATGAAGATCCATCTTATATTCCATGCATATAAGACAACAGATGTACAAGAAAAAAGACAAATGCCATCGCCTCTTATTAAAATAACAATAATGACGAATTTGAGGTGGAAGAGGTCTTAAATTTGAAACAATGCCAAAATAGGTTGGAATATCTTGTACATTGGCATGGATATAATATTAATAAATACACATGGGAGCCATCCAAGAATCTAATAAATGTACCAACTAAAGTCAATGCATTTCATCAACGACATCCATTAAAACCAAGATGAAGAGATAAAAAAATCTTTGCTATAAAGTAAAGCATGTTGAATGGAGATTTCATTCTATCTTGTATCATTATTTGTTATTTCTTTGGATTTTAGTACTAAAAAGATAGAAAATTAATAATTAATAAATTCAATTCAAGAGCTATCATTTGTTGAATTATTGGACAAGATATTACGGCTGTTACAACCTTCAAGACAAAAGAATAGACATGAAGATCTTCAAAAACAACATGTTCTTCTTTGAATTGATGGTGAGATACGACGTGTTTGGTATCAAAACTTTGGAAGAGACTCTTATTGTATTGTTTGGTGACTCTACATTAGAAACAAGAACTGATACCAATTTTTCTTACCAATATTTATTTAATAACACTCATGTTTTAAATATTTTATTTAGTGAAGAGGAATAATATCCTAGGCCTAAGAGTTGGAAGGACAAATCTGGCGAAGCATCAAACACTGTGAGGAATAACCTACAGCCAGCACAATCACCAGGGGCCCATTGGATGAAGCCCTCACGGCGACGGGAGAAGCCTCTGATGGATCCTTGCAAGAGGGCGAATTGCTAACCCAAAGGATGGACCCGTGTTTGAGAAGGTGAGCAGGAGTCTACAGCTACGGGCAATGGGGATTCTGAACCTTGCACGGAGGCCGGGAACAATGTGGGTGAGGAGATGGAAAAGGCCGTGGAAGTACATGGGAGTGGAGCCGAGATTGGCACTTCTGACGAAGCGCACAAAGCTTACCCTTCTGCACCTCAGAGTCAGGATGTGAGTGACAGCAAAAAAGAGAAGCTTACAAAGGTGAAGAAGGAGACTGCTAACTCTAAGGCCTTCCTTGCCATGCGGTCCACATCTAAGGCCTTCCTTGCCACGCGGTCCACAGTTGGTCGCCTCTCATAGGAATTTTTTGCACTAGAATTTGAAAGAATGCATGTGCAGGAGTCCGACTTTGCCCGGGAAATTGCCTGGGCAGGTTGATATTTCCCGGGCAACCGCTTAACTCTGCCCGAGAAACTGCCCGGGCAGACATCGGACTCCTGCACATGCATTCTTTCCCTCATCCCACCTAGGATGAGATAGTTGACACCCTGAGCCGGTTCCAGGGGAAGATCCAGCCAAGCCGTGCGAGGGAGAGAGGGGGGCCCAAGACAGCGTGGCAGGCTGCGGCAGGGCCAAGTCGCACCAGCAAGTACAATAAGGAAGCTTCATCACAGCATCGCCAGTGGTCCCACAATGGCCTAAGAAATCCACGTCGGGGGAACATGTGGCAGGGGGCGGGGCACATGTTCCGAGAATGAACAGCACAAGGGATGTACCAGAGGCGCAAATATTGGGTGGGGGCCAAGTGGTAGATGGGAGGACAGGGCAGGGGAGGGGAGGTAGGCTAGGTGGGGGTGGCCCTGGTGGGGAGAAGGGGGAGAAGGAGGAGAGCGAGGTCGGAGCGAGAAGCTGCAGCGAGGATTTCTGCCTCATTCTGCAGGACGAGGGGCGATCGATCGCCATCGCCGATGCATGCAAGTGTTGGGGAACCTCTTGCCTCCTTCCACGGCCCCCGCTCTCCTCCCTCTCTTCCACTTCCGCTCTTCAATTGCCCCTGGCGCCTCTCTCTCTCGCCGTCTACCCTAGCACCTCGTAAGTTTTCCTGCACCGACTCTTTCCCTGTTCGTGTCAAAGCTCCTACTGGGCGCTTGGATTCGTGTCGAGGTCGTTTCATGGTTGTGTTCTAGATTTTGGATGTCGTTTTTCGCCCGCTGCAGTGGCCGTTGGTGAGATCAACGTTCTTGGTTGGCGACCATAGGAGCCTGAAGTGGTTTCGAAGCAGGGAATTTTCAGATGGTCGTGAGGATTAGGGGTGCTTGTGTGGTGGATGGCTGGAAGGACTGTGGGTAGTTATTTTTCTTTAGTTTCGTATTTTTGGTTGGTGTGTTGCAGGTGTGGATGCGCTCACGATCTTTTAGCCTAACCATGGGACCGAGTATAATTCTTATGGTAGTGATATTCTCAAACGAGTAAAGTTGAATCTGTGGTTTAGTATCAGCATCGCAAAAAATAGGGATGGAAAGCTCTAGAGCATTTTTTTGTTTTTGTTTTTGTTTGTTAATTGTTTTTAAAATTTTATTCTCTGGGGACCTCGCTCAGCGGTGTTTCGTCATGTGAAATTCGATGAGTACATGCAGTTTATAAAGGGTTCTTCACAGTGTTTGAGTTTGAGTCAGTAGTTAGTTGTGTCGGGTGCTCCTATCCTTGAGTGGGATATGTTGTGATTCTGAATTTTTAAATTTTTTCTCACAATTGTGCCATTGATATGATCCTTTTTTTTTTTTTTTAAACGTCTCAATGGGCGGGCACTGTTGCTCGGCATTTGAATTGTGTCCGACAACCTCCAATTTTCTATGTAAAGAACGACCATTGCAATTTTCCGACTTTTGAACTCGAATTGCCTGACGTTTTTGCGAAGCTGTTCCCGCTGCAAGCCTGTTCTTTACTTCACTGGGTCTGATGCCATCTTGACTCCTGTATTCGTATCCTCCAAAGTTATGCTGGGATTTTCACGTTGTCCTGCATTCTAACCACTCCTCGACAATCACCTGTCTCTAGTTGGAGACATCCCTACCGTTGGCGGCTGCAACATTCTTGGACTTCTTTCCCGCCTACCTCCTTCCTCTAGGTCTTTTTCAAGCATAATTCACATGACATCATCTTCGCAAAAGATGGTTAAATGGGCTCATAATGTAAAGGGTACAACCTATTAGTCATGATAAAACTTGACCTGCCGGGTTATTTGAGTTTTCTTTCTTCTCATGCATTTGTGTGTTTCTGTAGAGGTTCTATAGAAATGAACTACGGGTCTTTAGAAGTATTATTCATGTCAAACCCTAACATCGTGCTACATGTAAATGTAGCTACCATTCGTCAATTTTTCATTTAAAATTTGTTCTCTTTTAGGTTCGACCTATTATCAGAATATAGAGTGATCTAATTTCAATTCGTCTATCGTGTTGTACGCACCCTAACTCGCCAAATTCTTATTCGTTGGTTATTATAAAGTCATCTAGTTCAGGAAGGCACATGCGACCTCCATGTCGTTGTAAATGTATCGTGGTTTCATCACGTAGAATACGCAGTCGAATCTCTGTGCGTAGCGCAGGTATCAACAAGCGTTCTCCCATTTTTATATCCTTCACTGTCGCTTCTGATAGACAAGTTGTTGCTTTTCCAATGTGTGTTCCTGGGATGTATTAGGCCTTAATGTGCCTGAATGGTTGATTTTTTTTTAACGATTATCATTCTTTGTCGTGCAGAGTCTGATTCAGTAGTGTCTGCTCGAATTAGTCTACCTAAGGTGAATGTGGAGAAGGCGAGGTCTTTAAAATTTGGGAGAAGTGATAGAGAGGGGGATGGATAGCGCGGTATTAGATGACATTATAGGGCGATTGCTCGATGTGCGGACGGGGCGGCCGGGCAAGCAAGTGCAGCTTTCAGAGGCTGAAATTCGCCAGCTTTGCGTTGCATCCAAGGAGATATTTTTGTCCCAGCCTAATTTGCTTGAGCTGGAGGCCCCAATTAAGATCTGTGGTACGCCCTCAACCTACACTGCGTTCATTTTGTAGCATGCAGACAGTGGTGAACATGATGACGTGTGTGAGTAGTATATGATAGTGGAATATGGGTTCTTCGTATGTAGTTTCTTGCTTATGCAGTTAAGGTATAGAAACAATATACCAGTCTCACATATGACATCAAGAGCATACCAGTCTTACATATGACAAGAAGATTATATCACTCTTGCATGATTCCTCACATTATTGCAAATTACAAAACATTGGAATACTCAGAAAATAGATAATCTCCTGTTTGTAAGCGTATGTATGAGGTAGGTTGATGAGCATATTGCAAAGCAATTGCTCAATGTATTAATTGGCTGCGATCAATCTAGTCTCTTTGGGAAGCTCCTGGTCGTTGTGTGTTTCATGCCGTTCCTCGAAGTATTGGCTGATAAGCGCCGTTTTTATGCTGCAGGTGATATCCATGGCCAATACTCTGACCTTTTGAGGTTGTTTGAATATGGTGGCTTTCCACCTGAGGCAAATTACTTGTTCTTAGGAGACTATGTTGACAGAGGAAAACAGAGTCTAGAAACCATCTGTCTCCTCTTGGCATATAAAATCAAGTACCCAGAGAATTTCTTTTTGTTAAGAGGTAACCATGAATGCGCATCAATCAACCGAATTTACGGCTTCTTCGATGAATGTAAACGTCGTTTTAACGTACGGCTGTGGAAGACGTTCACGGATTGTTTCAACTGCTTGCCCGTGGCTGCCTTGATTGATGAGAAGATTCTTTGCATGCATGGAGGCCTTTCTCCAGATCTTAAGAACTTGGACCAGATTAAGAAGATAGCACGCCCTACAGATGTTCCTGATTCAGGCTTGTTGTGTGACCTTCTATGGGCGGACCCTGATAAAGATGTGGCTAGATGGGGAGACAATGACCGAGGTGTCTCTTTTACATTTGGTCCAGACACAGTCTCAGAGTTCTTACAAAAACATGACTTGGATCTCATCTGTCGAGCCCATCAAGTACTGTGATGCATTCTTTAAATCTGGTAGCCTTTAAATTTCTATTTCAACATTTCGGAGGATGTGATTTATTATTGCATTTTGTTGTACTTAACTTTGAAGTTGTGTTTTGCATTCTTGAGTTCATAAAGATCCATGTGTAGAGTTGCTTTAGAGGCTTGAATTCGTAGACTTAGTTTGACCAGTTGTCTTTTGATGCTGTTGGTAGATCTCTTCAGCTGCTGTAGGTTAGATTCCTTTGTACGTAGTGCTGATTTGTGCGGGATGTCCCATGCACAGGTTGTGGAGGATGGTTACGAGTTTTTCGCTAAGCGCCAACTGGTCACTATCTTCTCTGCTCCAAATTATTGTGGTGAATTTGATAATGCGGGTGCAATGATGAGTGTGGATGATTCTCTCTTGTGCTCGTTTCAAATCCTTAAACCAGCAGAAAAGAAACAAAAATTTGTTGCATACGGCAATAATGTTTCTCGACCTGGAACACCACCTCGTGGGGCTAAGGTTAGCAGATTTTGAACCTTGAGAAGTTACTTGACTGATTTAATAGTAGTTACTTCTTTCAGGATGCTAAAACCAACGTCTTGTGCTCATGTGCATGGTGTACATGCACGTAGTACGAATGCCGGTGGTTGTGCATTCATTGACTTCGAGTACGGTTCTGAGATTTGTGTTTCTATTGGGGGCTTCCAGGGATAATGCGAAACGATGCTCGTGAGCTTGGAAAATTAAATATTTATAATGAGCACCTTTGAAACTGATGCCTCATCTTCCTGAGGCTTTGTTGAGGGATGACAGCGACTGAGCGGATCTGCTCTTTGGAACAGCTTTACCAAATGGGTAACCGAAATGGTTCGTTCCGTAGCTGGAGTTTGTGGCCAGCAGAAAGTTGAGCATGATCTCAGAGACACATACTCATATGCATGCATACAATGCATACACATATTAGTTATTTTGGAAGTTGGAGTGGTATCTTTGGGAGTGCGGTGGTACACATATCCTAATTCTGTACACTTGCTTATGCAAGAGGTTTGCTAGGAGATTGGGGACGGTTGGGTGTGAAATGTCTAGGTGGTGGTCTGCAGCAGAGCAGTTATGCCTATCTTAGTTAATGTACATTAGGGAACGTGAGCACCCAGTTCAACTCACTTCACCTCATATTCACTTTAGTTGTGCTTTCCGCTGTTACTTGTATTGCTACTTGCATTCTACTTGATTGGAGTTACTATAGTGTCGTTGATTACTGCATGTATCTGATAATCTAATTTTGGTTATCGAGTCCTGAACGTTTTTACTTGTTAATATGTGGTTCTTTTTCTGGAAGCAGCACTATCTAAGTTGATAATGCCTATTATTCAAACTTTTGTTTCTACGTATTCCTTCCAGTGAACTGCCACGTGGTAAGCTCTCCGTTCAAGTTGCTGTTGTCGGCCTTTGGAACGTTTTTGCGAAGGGTTGTTCAAATTTCCAGCTGTCAGATCAAGGGATTGTTTTAAATCTCTTAGATTAATTTGAAATGTTTTTGGCAAAGATAGTTTGTTTTCATGAAAAAGCATTTGAAGGTCCTTAGGATCTAGGACTTAGAGTTTATTTATAGAGAATTGCAGTTGTCCAATTCCATATTTATTTGGCTTGGAGAGAGTCTTATAATCTTTGAAGTGTTGTTTCTTGAAGTCCTAGAATATATAGTTGATATAAAGTATAGGTTTCTTTGTTGGAGTATGTTCTCCATATGTTTATTACAACTCTTCTATAATAAATCAACCAAATTAGCATACCTTTCTTACAAGCTTGAGGTTTAAACCAATCATCTTTTCAATCAATATTAAAATCAATATCTAAATAATTTTTATATTTAGATTCAATTAAATTTTACAAAGCTTATTGTTTTTGTAAGAGTTTTCTATCTTTTGTAGGATAAGTCATGATATTAGTTCTTTTTTTTAATAGTTAGTATATAGGTTGAATTTTTAGCTCGCAATATTATCAAAAATTATCATCTTGTCTTTTTCTTCTATTTTAGTAGCTTTCATATAATCACTCTTATTACTTTTGCAAAACCTTGTATATTCTAAGGTTGCAAAAGAATTGTATCTATTTGTGAAATAATAATAGTTTCAAACATGTTATTATAATGAAGAAATCTTGATTGAGCACCAACTTTGAATAATTAAATTTATATTAGATGTGGCATAATATACCACATATAAGATTAAAAGAAAAGAAGAATTTCATATATTTAAAAAACATACTTTGATAGTATGACTTTGTTTGAATTATATAATCCAATCTAGTTTTTTTTCTTGGATTGGTAATTAGCATTGGATAGAATAGAATGCCAAGGTCTTAGATAATAACTTAATAATTATGAAGAAAATATTAGAATTTGATGGATTACTTCTTCTAAATTTATTTTTAGAAAAAATATTATTTTATCTATAGTTGTGTTAATTACTATGGAACCTTTTATTATAGCTTCCAAGCCTTATAGTCATTGTTCAAAGACCTTCATGGTTAATAAACCACCAACAAACCAAGAAATAATGACATATTTTTTTTAGGTATATTTTTTCAACAATTATTGCTAATGAGTCAATAATGGTTTGTTCAAATAAGAAAGCTGAAGTAGCTTCTATTGCAACCCGTTAGCATATTTTCTCCTTATAGAACCTTTGTTGAATGAAGTTGACCCTTATATATGTATTTGCCAAGTACTTCCATCATTCCCTAGTGCATATTTGTTAGGCTATTTGTGATGTTTCTTATTTGCTCTTGGATCCTTCCTTGCATTGGTCCACCCTTGTATAATATATTAACATACAACACTATCTATTATATCAAAAATTATATAAAAATGAAACCACATAATCTTATCTAAACAATTCTAGTGCACTACAAACACTATACATAATCATATCCTCAAATTGTTAACAAATGCAACCACAAACATGCCAAGCTCTAATATGCAACATATGTCATGCATTTCACATAAGCTTAAGTTCATGAGGCTTTTGTTCAAGTGATGGATTCTTGGTGCCATTTCTAGTAACAAGTCTTTGGCACATTCCTTGTTGCTAAGGTTCATGTACAGTGCTTTAAAAAAAACAATCAAAGTTAAGTTGTATGCACCATTTTTGTTGCTTTGTCCATAAGCTACTAGGTTACAGTTCCAGGTTTTTACTTGGTTAATCTGAAAACCTTGTGTAGTTGTATACTTATGCAACTGGGGTTGTCTCTGAAAACAAGAAACAAGGATTATAATATTATGATGCAAAGCTATCTACAAGATAGATATATTATTCCAAATATAAACCGTCCTACATGAGAAATGTTGTCCAAATTTATTGAGTCTTGAAGATTTTCTTATCTGTATGTTGGTTTCATTATTGTTTATCTTTCAAGTTTCTTTCTGCTGTTGGTTTTCTTGCAATACCCTGTCTTCCTATTGCAGCAAACAATGCTTAACAGTAGATGCACCAAGATGATTGGACCAAATTGAAGATAGAGGATGGTTTATCACACCTATTCTGATTCCTAAATGCATAAATTAGTGAAATAGACAAACCCACTAAGACATATTTAATAATCCTCACAATTAGATTCATTCATTATATTTTCTGACTTTTCATATGATTATCTGACAATATTATGAAATGATTGTTAACAATGACTACATATCATACTCTACACCAATAGAATATTGAAAATTTGATAACCATAATGTAAAAAATTGGATTAAAAACCAATTGTCTGTCCAATTTTTTTTTTTAAATTATGATAATTTTCTGTTAATTGAATTCAAGCATCAAATGTAGGATTCTGTTCAAGATTTAAAACCTTTGATATTATGACAACTTACACATACATAAAAAAATTAAGTAACCTAGCAATCATACTTGTATTATCATAATAGATTCAAAGATTTGACAATTGAAAATTTTAAATTTTTTTACAATATAAGCATTAATTCTACAACTTCCCTTGCACCATTCTAAAATATCTTCATTTGATTTTCAACTTTATTTATTTATTTTTGTTACTTTGATTAAAAAACCTAATTCTTCTAGATGTGCAATATACTTGCAAGTATTTTCATTTTTTTCGTTTTTTTTTTGTTTTGTCATGTATATGTAAAAACTTAAAATTTATACTTACAAGTGTTTTTATTATATTTTAAAGTTGAGATATGTCTGATTTTAGATGTGATGGATAAAACTTGTCAATCTTTCAACATTAGAAAGCAGCATTTACTTTTTAAATTCAATATTTGTAAAATAATACAGTTCATGTAAGTAAAAGTATAAATTCTGACTTTATTATAATTGTATCAATTAATTTCAATATGATTATAAGAAGGTATAATTGATCAAAAGAAATGTAATTGTTACAAAATTACTACTAATAAAAAAGTAAAAAAGTCCAAGTTATCTTTTGTATTCATTTTGAATACAATCAAATTTCAATCATGAAATTTGTTACAAAGTTCAAATATTTTCAGCTTTTTTTCTGGTTGAAACGATACAATCATATTTACATTAAGATTAGAAACTAATATAATGTATCATATAATAAATATATATTTAATTTTATATGGTAATTTTTGAAATTTTATTTGATTAGGATATTGACACATTTATTTTGAAGAATTCATTGCTTTTTCAGAGCGTACAGCAAAAATAACAATAACTTTTGTACAATATTTTCCTATCTGCTAATCAAAAACAACCAACATGGGTGTATTGTTTATGTTATGTGATTAAACTTTCACATAACATAGACAAAAGTAAAAATAGTGATACATATAATTATTGGTTGATTAATATTCAATGTGAGTAAGTATTTATTACTGAAGTTTGTTATTGTGTGAAAGCATCAAAGATTATTTGCTTCGTAGGTCATGGTGGTCATTAATTGATTCCACTTTTGATAAACTTGGATCTTATTTGTTCACTGAAGCCAAAGTTACTCTATTCTCCCATTACCCTCAAAAAAATCTTAAAACATGTTTCATATTTAAGTTTGTAAAGATAATAATTAAATTGGAATTTAAATTAAAAAATTAAAATATACTGCTGAACATTAACTCATTTCGAGAACAATGTAAGCAACACAGTAATGTTTTTATCCGTCTTCGAACAGAAATGCAATTTTGCAACTCCTTATTCATGGTGTACATGTTATGTGACAGATTTATACTACCCTATCTTTAAAGCTGGTGGTGATTCTTTTGTTCTCCATCTCATGGGACAAGGTGTAAAGCTACCCTTCCAACATAAGCTACTAATATTTCAAAGCACCTCTACCATGAATTGTTGTCACCAACCCTATTTTCACCTGAGATTAAGCTCAATTCGATAGTTAAGACTCAAATATACGATCATCTGGCAAGTGGAGACATATCATTCGACTAAAAGCATCAAAAACTCAGTCTGCCAGCATCATTCAAAGATGGAGACGATACCATCCCACCCACAAGTAGCAACAACGGATGGAAGGCTCGGGTGATACACAGCATCACTGCAAACCCCTTGATGGGCAGCAATCTTCTTCATGAGCTGAGTGGATCGATAGTTGTAAAAGTACACGTAGCCATCTGCAGATCCTGTGACTACACACTCCCCATCAGAACTAAAACTGCACTGGATTCGATACCCTGCCACTTGGTGACCTTGAAAGCGTTTGTGCTTGTTTACCTTGAAGGGGGCGCGGCCCGAGAATACTGCTATATAGTCAGCATTGGATTGTGCAATGAAGCATTGCTCAAAGGGGTGGAATCGGACACTTGGGCAAGTATATGCCTCCAAATAGACCTGCGAAAACCGATAAAATCTATCAGCTCTAGGCGTGAAACAGTCACCAGCAAATCAAGGCCACGCACTTGCGGGCTCATATTTTTATGATATCAGAAAACGTTATAAATTGAAACCATCTGATAATCAGAGTTATCGAGAGGATCGAGCAGCCTCAATGGCTTCGAAATTTTAAGTCGAACAAAAGTAGCAAACTCACCTGATTAGAGAGAGGAATCTGTGTTGCGAAATTCCAAACCAAAAGGGATTTGTCACTCGAATTACGTTTGGCAATATCTGACGTTGTAACAAACCTGCTTCCATCAGGACTAAAATCAACGTCCATCACGTCACCAAGAGCTTTGGAGTACTCACATGCAAATTTTCCTAATCGAATGTCCCAGAGCTTCACAGAACCCTTTGAGCCCCCCGTGATGAACAGGTTTCCTTCCAAGGGATGGAACCTAACAACGTTTACAACTTGGCTCTCAGAAAATACCTGCTCCGATTCCCCACAAATAAAATATCGTTACACCTCCGATCTATCTCTACTGAAAATCAGTTGATGAAAAATGCATGGACATTCGCAAGGACATACAATCAATCCAAAAAACTTACAAGAACCGGTGTTTTTAGTCAACGCACTAAAAACACTGAAGAATTTCAAACCAATCACACAGGGACCAAATCAATGTTACCAGAGACTACTTTCAACTTTGATTGATCTGTCGAACAATAATCTGCTCTCTTAATAATGCTTCGCTAACCCTAGAGCACTCAACACTTAAGGTTTTGTTCAATCAAGTTTTGCAGGAAACAGGACTAATATTCCACAGAATTCAGAAAAAGTAATGCAAGTGCAACCTGAAATCAAAACCTAATCCAAATGACCCAATGGCCCTCACCGACAATACAGAAACTAACTTGTGTCTGAGCGCCAGTCTCAACATCGCTCAGCCTTGCCGTCTGGTCAAAGCCACAGCTGAGGACTGAATTGCCATCCAAGGACCATTGAATATCCTTAAGTGCATGTGTGTGGCAGCTGAGACAACGTCCCATCTGCTGAGCTGAACTCTCCCATACATTCCAAACATAAGCTTTGTGATCCATCCCAGCTGATGCAAGCAATGCACCTGCACAACACTACAAAGCTCATCACTGGCCCCAGCAAGTCAGGACAGGCACTTTCTCATCAACGCTTCAACCTAAACCTAAGAGGTTGAAACAGATGCTCATGCGCGAAATTACCATGTCGCAGTTGCATTGTTCCCATTGTCTTATCCAAGAACCTATGATGCAGTTGAATTACACACCATGCGTGGGAGACCACCGGACAGCGACGACAGCTTTGCTGTGACCTTCCAGCTTCGTGACAAGCTCCTGGGGACACCTGTTGTGACCTCCAGCATTTCCAAGAGCGTGATCCAATTTCCTTTGGATGTGATGAGGCAGCTTTGCATTCAGCACACTTGCAAGTTCTGGTCATTGCACAAGAGGAACCCATTTAGAGGAGATCTGCAGATTGAGAACTGGGGGAACAGTATGAAATTCCAAATGATGCCAACTCGCAGAAGGTGAACGGGAGAAAGAGAGAGAACCGAGTGGTGGGCGGACGGGAGAGGTGGGGTTGGGTGCGAGGGCTATCGCAGCCATGGCGGCACGTTCGCGTTTCGAAACATATCTACCCGGGACGCCTGCAAGAGATTGCAATGACGAATTCATGCGGTGTGAGGAACAGGCGTGTCCCGAAACAGGAGATTCAACAGGAGGAGGGACAGTGAAAGGGAAAAATTATTCTAACCTGCAGGTGCGGAAGGCAGGGGAGGCTGAGGGTGAGGACGAAGAGGAGGTGGAGACGGCAACGACAGCGGAGCAGCGGAAACGAATTTGTGGCGCTTCTGAGGCTGCTGAAGGTAGCTCTCGTCCTCGTGCTCCTCCTCGTCCTCGTCCTCATCACGATCATCATATGCTTGAAGGAGAGCATCCATGGCGGGGGAGGAGCATGTCAGATGCACACCCACACCAACTACCAGCCAAGTCCCACCTTCACTTCCACAACACACAACAAACAAAAAGAATACCGAGCGAGACAAAGTGTCCTCCGAGAGCACCTCGCCCTCCAACATGCGATGCCTTGCTGCTCTCCCGGAGCGCTTCCGCCGTGTGAAACCGGTTTTTATATTATCAGGTTTGAGGACTTCTAGCTGCTGTGCGAACCTGGTTATCATGTCCCATCGTGCAATTTCACCTACACAGAATTAGCAATTGGGTTTAGGGTTTAGGGTTTACTCAAACTCTTGTGTACATGTATTGAACAATAGGATTTCAACTCACATTTTTAAATGTAACTTAATTGGACGTCGAATTCTTATTTAACTATATGATTTTAGAATTTTAAAGACTAGAATTCTCAAAATATTAAACATGATTATAACAGTTAAACATATTTTTTTAAAATAGAAAATATTGTGCGTATTTCTCGTAATGAAATAAAAATATATCGACGATGCTCCCCGACCACTTTTTATGCACGCACACTCATGTATTGAGTTCAACTCCGTTTCCAAAAATATATAAACTTATATTACTTCAAATTTGAAGTTTTATTGTATTAGTTAGTGCAAAGGTAGAGCACGTGACCGTAAATCGTACAGTATCACGATTCAACAGGGACCATATCAAGGCGAGGATTATACCGGCAATGAACGTGGGTGGAGGGTACACGTCCCAATGAGCGGAACGCGCTCCCCGGGGGGGGTGGGGACGGGGGAGGTCCATTTCAGGGGACAATACAATGAACCGGGGGGGTAGCCTGCGTTTGCTTCCTCCTGTGCTGCCTCTCCTGCTGCAGCCACAGCTCCCGCCTCGCCTGCTTCTTCCTTCCAGTCTCATAGCTATACCAGCACTCAGCAGCCTTTTTTACCTCTCGCTTCATGGCCTCTGCCCCTGCTTCCATCTCCATCTCCCCTTCCAGCCTCGCCTCCCTTGTTTCCATCAGGTGCGTTTCTCTCCTCACTGCTGCTTCCGGATGGCTATGACGTGCTTTGTCCTAGCGTTTTGTAGGCTTCCCGTGGCATCGGCCGCATCTCCTGTATTTCGTCTATGCTCTGAGAACATTCTCAAGAACATCTACCTTTTCTTTCTTGTATTCGAGGAAAACAAATACACATGTATGCGTCAGTTTTTTTCTTGATCAGTCAGGAATCAAGCGTGGCTTGTGTGTGTGTGCATGTGTTTGGGAGTGCTTGTGTAATTCAATTCGGAATATGCTGTATTGATTGCAGTAGGCTGCAATCGTTGAGATGTGTGTGTGAGAGAGGAGGATTATCAAGTGCTCTGGTTTTAGGGTGTGGTTGACGATGAGGAATAGCTGTGGATGCTGTCTGTGACTTCAAGGGGTTATTGAAGCTCACGGTGAATTTAGTTGGTGCAGTCACGCGATTGTTGGTAGGAATGGTACACTCGCTGGTTTGAATTTTCCTGCATTCTGTCTCGAATACGCAATGCTCGTAGGCTGTTGGTGCTCAAAAACTAAGTTTCCGGGTTTATGGAGTTTTACAAGTATTAGTTCTCGGTTGTGAAATCAAATTTTGGATCCTCGATCTCTTAACATGTTTCCCACGTGAACGATGCAGATACTAGCATCGAGAAACGTAGTCAAGATGAAAGTGGTAGCACTCGTGAGTGGTGGCAAGGACAGCTGCTATGCCATGCAGCGGTGTATAGACTTCGGCCATGAGGTCCGATCACTCTCCATTTCTCTTCTGCCGATCTCGGGCTTGTTTTCCAGTAGCATGGTTTGTGACATTTTTAGCATCTCTTTGTGGCAGGCTATCTGAAATTCATGAATTGGTCTAGCTTGTCAATACAATTCAGTAGATTCAATCTTCGATGCTGTAATGTTCCATTTTTCAATTCGTGCCAGATCATGCTCGAGTGCTGCATAGGGTGAGTTGTGGGATTTTTTGTGCATAATTGCAGATAGTAGCCCTTGCCAATCTACTGCCTGCAGACGATGATGTTGATGAGCTTGACAGCTTCATGTTCCAGACTGTAAGTGTATTTTGTTTTTTTTGTTTTGTTTTGTTTTGTTTTTTTTTTAAAGGTTTCGGCGAGATTTTGTTGGTCGTAAGATTGTGAACTACAAATGCAGTTTTTTTTCGCAGAAAATTGACGGAACTGAAACTTATTGCGACCAGACTATGTAAAACATGGGACAATGTACATGATCTTTTTATACTTGTTAAGAGGGCCTAGTAGCACGTTACCTTTTGACGTGCTTGTACCACGCTCACCGTGTTTTCGTTGTTGGGCAGGTGGGCCATCAAATGATAGGTGCCATAGCCCAATGTATGGGCCTGCCGTTGTTTCGCCGGCGTATTCGAGGCACGTCCAGGTTAATGCTTGTTCTTCTTCATCTAGCTGCCTGCACGTCTTAGTTTTAAGCGACCATTTTCTCTCAATACATGGGGAGAAAAATATTTAAATGAACGCCGTCAGTGCAGCACTTTGCTGCGGAGACGAAGGTTACATTGTGATTTATTTCAGATTGCAGGAGTTGAGATACAAGAAAACTGATGGGGACGAAGTGGAAGATTTAGAGAAACTACTGATGGCAGTGAAGCAGAAGCACCCAAACATTAATGCTGTTTCTTCAGGAGCTATTGCATCCAATTATCAGCGATTGAGAGTGGAGAGCATATGCTCTAGATTGGGTCTCATTTCTCTTGCTTACATGTGGGAGCAAGATCAGGCTACTCTTCTTCAGAACATGGTAAGTACATGCTTTCCTTGCATGTGTAGCCGTTTGCTCAGCATCTACTCTACAGTAAAAATTGTATCTGATTGTCATACATACAAGCTTGCGCAAGGTCCTGTCCTTTGCCAATTTCTGGAGTTCAAGACTTGACGATAATGTTTGCTGGAATTCGGTAGATTTCCAACTGATAATTTGTTGATTTTGTGCAGATTGATAGTGGGATCCACGCAGTGCTCGTCAAGGTACAATAGACACCAGTTTTGTTCTTGTGTGTAAATTTTTTTTCATCTTCTTTTGACTGCGCAGAAAGCAGATGTTGAATTCATTTTCCTTTGCGAATGGTTTTTTAGTTTTAAAATTTTCAACGATTGATGTCTCTTCCCATCCCGTACTCACCCCCCAGAAGTTGAGTTACAATTATGAACATCTGATTGTGAAGGTGGCTGCAATTGGTATGGACCCATACAAACATTTGGGGAAGGATTTGGCTTCTGTGCAGCCGTATCTAACTCACCTCGCCAGGTACAAAACTAAATGAATCCATCTGGTCATGTGATGCGCGGTACTGTTGGAGGATTCAAGCTCGCCTCACTTTGAGAGTTGTATAAACACGTTACGAGTGAAGCTACTTCTATGATTACATCCAACCTCGTTTTCTTCGTCTAACAATGTCTATCTTGTGTTACAGTCTGTATGGAAGCAATGTATGTGGTGAAGGTGGAGAGTATGAGAGTCTGACTCTGGATTCTCCTCTTTTTAAGGTGAGATTGCCTGCTACAAGGTTCTACATTTTCTGCATTCAACAACCCTGACAAATTCTTTCATTTAATTTTAAAGAGCCGGACTAAATTTAAACAGTAATGAAATACTGTCAAGCGGTTGATGCAGTACAATTCTTTTGTATTGACCATGTACGAACGTATCCTAGTGTTTGCACTCATCAAACAAGGATGTAGATGAGATTCATTTTTTGAGAGACTGGACACCAAGAGGTGCTGATTTAATCCTAAACAGATTAACAAGGCCGGTGGCTAAGTTGCAAGCACTATGGCCTTGTCCTCACAGCTGGATTGCTTTGGCCCAGCATGCACGGATTGTTTTGGATGAATTTGAAGTCACATTGCACTCACCAGACCAAATTGCCCCCGTCGGTGTGCTTCACCCAACAAAGTTCCACTTGGAAGCTAAAGATTCATCTGCAAAGTTAAGTCCTGGCTTGTTGTCCTCGGTGTATGAAGTAGCAGACGACATGTCTGAGAAGAAGGAGATGGTCATGAAAGGCGAGGAAGTCTCAGTGATCGAGTTGAAAAATACATTCTCGAGTGACGAAGTCCAAACCACAATTATTTCTCAACAGCACGGCATTTTTACAATATGCTGTTGGCGGTCAAATAGTCAGAAGCTTGGTGAGCATATCTAAGTTTCGGTTTCTGACTGAATTTCTGATGGGAATGTGTGGATATCTGCAAGCTTTGTTACGAGTATAGCTGAAAATAATTCAAGATTTTAGGGGAGAAGAATTTAACACCTTTTCTGGTGTTTGAATATATAGATGTGCAGGAAGAGCTTGGGCTACTATTGTCCACTGTTGAAAAGACTCTTCAAACCAAGGGTCTCACCTGGGGCAATGCTGTATATGTTCGCCTCTTTCTTGAGGACATGGCCTCCTTTGGAGTTGCTAATGAAGTCTACGTGAAGAATATCACTGAGCAGAAGTGTGAGAGAGGAGTACCCTCTCGATGTTGCATGCAAGTGTGCTTACCAGAGGCCTGCATGGGCAGAGCTTTGGTAGAAGTCACAGCTGCTTCAGATTTAAGCAAGCAAGTCCTTCATGTTCAGAGTATTTCTTGCTGGGCTCCGAGCTGCATTGGCCCTTATAGTCAGGTGCGGCCTGAGGAGTCGCTTCGAACTCTCACTCTTTACTCTCTACCAACTGCTTCTCATTTGACGGTTTTGTTTAGGTTGGTTAATCTTTGAGGTCATTATTCTGGCAGCGTTGTTATTTTATCTCGTCTTCGATCAAGAAATTGAAGGACATGAACCTTTTTGCGCTTGCACCTAAATACATTGTGCTTTTGATAGTCGTATTCCTGCGTCTTGATGCCTGCGTATGCGTAGTTTAGTTTGTGTATCATGTGTGTTGGATACGTTTCTATTTTTCTTTTCTTTGCAAACAACGGCTAAATGCTTGTTGTCAACCTAACTCACATGTTTCTTGTCGTGGCGTTTCAGGCAACACTGCATAGGAGTACACTGCACATGGCTGGGCAGCTTGGTTTGTACCCTCCTACTATGGCGCTGGTGCAAGGTGGCGCAGCCTTGGAAATGCAACAAGCTTTAAAGAACTGTGAGGCAGTAGCAAGGGCTTTCAAAGTCAGTCTACGAGGAGATTCTGTAGCCATCACAATTTACTGTTCAGCTGCTTTGAGTGTTGAGGACCAAGTTCAAGTTGAGCGTTGTCTTTATGAATTTCTCGGAGTGGAGGAAGATGATATTAACGAATATCAGAGCATGAAAACAGATTTGAAAATCTCAAATCCACTGATATTTTTTGTTCTTGTGCCAGCGTTGCCGAAAGGGTGGGTTCATAATTGAGGTCACTTGGATGTGCCGAATTTTTTTGCATGTTCGCTTAGATTTTCTGAAGTTATCAATAACAGTAGTATTCAAATTGTTTACCATGCATTAGTCTTGTCAGAATCTGGTAGTCGCGGACATCGCCTTTTTGCCTAGGTCTGCATTCTGAGGTTGGATATTCCTCACTTGAACATGTTTTGTTTTTTTATTTTTGACAGAGCGGCAGTCGAAGTGGAACCTTCCTTGTTTGTGAATTCGAATATGTACAACGACAGCGACTCTGAGTCTGATTCAAGTCTATTTTGGAAACACGTCCACGTTGAACCCCCAACCACTATTGGCAGCTCAGTGGGCAACAATAGGACACTCGTGTGTAGTCCATGGCAAGGGTCGGTCCTACCAAGGAAGTATGGTCGAGCTAGTATTTGCATCAGTAACTTTTCTGCTGGCTCTTTGGGGTTGATCAACACTAGCGAAAATGCTGGGGAAGCGCGTGTAGACCTCGAAGAGTTGCAGGAGCTAATATCTTCAGCTGTAGCCACACTGAGGTTTAGAGTTTTTGAGGAGCTGGCAAGACTTTCATGGAACGAAATCACGGTAAGTTTTTTTCTCACCCCAGTTGGTGTTGTATTGAATGTAATCTGTTTTGGTCTCAGACTTCTGAATAATCACCCAAGTTTCATTTCGTGACTCAAGTGGTCTTGTTCTATTGTAGTTGAGCAGCATCTAGGTTAATGAGGATGATAGTATACAGTTCTTCATTATTTCAGTATTTTAATTCGGGCTTCTGCAGGTGAATAACATGTGAGCCTTTATGTTGATCGTATTTTTGCTGTGTAGGCGTTTCGGGTTTACTATGATGCCATAGCAGTTCGTGCAGCTCCATTATATACAGCTGTGACTAAGGCTTTAGATGATTTCCGCATCACTGCGGGGTGTAGTGTGACCCCTAGCTTGATACCAGTAAGTGGAGCAAGCTTCACACTGAAAAGTTGGGAACTCGTTCTTATCGACGTGACTGCTGCCAGTACCCATCTTCAAACATAAGATCCACACACAATCTCTCATCCAGTGTTTCACCCTGCTCAGAGAATTGTTACCCAATCACCTTAACTTGATCAATAGCAGTGTGGTCTGCAAGTCGGTAATGGCTAATATTTTGAATTTGGGATATAACCTTGCTAACCCATCCAGGTTTTCCAGTAATGGAAACCGCCGACAATGACAGTAGCAAAATACTCCAGCGACCAGTTGGAATTTCTGCCTTCTATTTCACGAGGCATTCCAGAACACAATTATTACTTGTATTCAGTGCAAGTACTTGGAATCAACATTGTCAAGCTGTAGGAGGGTGGATGCGTGGGGGTCCCTTTTTGACACGATCGATTCACGTTATGTAGGGACTATATGTAGTATCTATTGTAAAAGGACGACTGATGATAGTGATTGAAAGGCCACTTTGTGTGTATTTCCCATGTTTAAAGACGGAGTTGGACACCTACAATGTGAAAGTTATGCTCGAAGTTGCATTTCGTATGTCTCGTTGACAGTTAATGAAGCCTTTTTATTTTCGTGAAAACTATTCGTAAATGCTTTATAATTGAGTTGATAACGGAGTTACGAAATTCTAGAGGTCTCCTTAACAGTAACCTCTTTCGCACCTCCTGGTTGAATGCTCCCCCAAGTCGGATCATTATCCTGCTTGTAACACCTCGAACCCGATCTCATCCGTGTAATTCGGGTTTTACCTGTGTAATACTTTATGTAGTATGCCATAGATTTATAGATTACCCCATTCGGTGGACTCATTAGCCATTCTTTCGGGAGCATGGTGCACGTTCTCAAGCTCCGGAGTTATAATAGGCACAATCAGAGGATGAACGAACAGGATGGTCGGAGAACCTGTAAGTAAGCCCAGGAGCATCAAACCAAGTGAGTCTCCATCATCTGCATTACAAAGATAGCAGCTGAACCTTGATCAATCGCACAATTAACCTATGACTTGCTGTTGCTCTCCCGACCCATACTCCACAGGGAGTAAATGGAGCAAGGGCGGAGTGGGTGGAATTCTTGACAGAGCAGTATCAGAAGCTATATATGGCGGAGAAAGTGCCTCTCATTGTCACAGTCCCACAACGCACTGGAGTGAGATTGAAAGCGTGCGTATGCGACGAGAACCGGCTGCCAATAATGGCGATACGACCAAAAGAGAGGCGGCGCGCTCCGGCTATTAACATCCTCACCACCCCCTTGCGGCTTTAAGTAAACTTGGACGCGCCTCAAATTGCCAGTCTTGCGATGCTCCTCACCTCCCTGCAAGAACCGCCACCACCTTCCCCGTCTACCCCCCGTGCTCCTGTCAGAGCTTTATTTGCATCGTCATGCTTATACCGCAGGGCTTTTGCCCGGAAGGATTCTGCTAAAGTCGCTAAAAGTGTACCAGAAAACCATATCGTTTCTTCTCAAAACGTATCGGACCTTTACAAACACTGTGCCCGCATGGCCTGAGACGGTTGTGTTTTACGCGCTGACATGTTTGTGGGCCGTTTTCACATTTCATTGTGCCTGCCGCAGAATTGTGGGCTTTCCAGCTGAATGCCAGTGAGGCCAATCACGAGTTAATGGTCTCGTGAATTATCAGGTGCTCTCATCAGGTGGTAAAGTACTCTACGGTGCATTCCGGAGAATTATCCTGATTGACATCCTCATGGCAGAGTACAAGTTACCCAATGGAAGCTTCACTCCACTTCTCTCCGGTCTTTGCATTGTCACAGTATTGTTGGTGGCTGCAACTTGACCGTAGTAAATTTTATGGTGGCGGTGCTTGTTGCAGAGTGGAAACACACATGGTAACTGGGAAAAAGATTAGGTGTCAACTTGATCCACAACATTCTACCAAATGGAGATCTTCCAGGGGATTAGTTGGCGACCATGGTTAGAATCTAGAGCATTTTTTTTGACACTCCCGGTTAAGGGTTTCAGGAGCTCTCTGAATCTCCTCGGTCATCACAGCGTCAATACGCACAGAAGATTCTTTCAAATGCAGAAATGATACCAATGTTAATAATAGCAACACTGGGTTTGAAATAAAGTCCAGGTGGAGAGGGGTTGGCATGAATGAATAGTATGTCCGTTGCAGGGCCATGTGGAAGGCCACCGAGACCTCTCTACCTATTCTATTGTTGGTGCCTTTTTTCAAAGGTTAACTTCAAAGATTTATGAGTGAGACGTGGTTATCGAGCATTCAGTGACCAGTGATCGATGGTTGATGATCAATTCTTGAAGATGAATGGGCTGTTCAGGGTGGTTTTTGTGTTCGTAAGATCACCACGTCAATGTAAGATTTATGTCTACTAGTTTTTGAGTATGTTCGTGTATGTGTTTCTATTTGTGTGATATGCGTGATGTTAACAGTACAGTGTGCATAATACAAAATAGTCGAAAGCAATATTAATGCATACATAACGCAATCCATTGCTATTGATTACTTCTGATCTATTTTTATTTTATTTATTTGAAGCCAGAAGGGCAACTTTACCGGTGAGGTCTTTAATTACTATTCGCGTCTTTTTCTTTTTCTTTTTCTTTTCCTTTTTTTCCCTTTACATGGAATTTAAGTTGTTTAATTCCATTAAGAGCTCGTGAATGGATTCTGGATCTGAGCGTCGTGGTATTTTCAACAGGATTGTTTTTGATGGAATGAGAACCGCGGGAAAGAATTGATTCCTTAGTAAGCTAAAGATCCACTGTTGATGATGGTGTGGCTAGTTGGCAATTGAATTGGCTCTGCAAAAGCAAAAATTCTCATCAACAGGTGAACTATCATAGTACCGCGGTACTCTTAAAAAAGCTCCGCAAAAATGATGAAGTTGAACCAGGTGACTTATTGAATCCTCCATCTTCATGTCACATCCATAACATGAGTGATTGTGTGTAAGCCTCGCCCGTGGATTGAAAACCACCGACCACTTCCACAGGATCCTTCATGAGCCTTAAAACAAAAACATGAAATATGAAACGCAAATATGAACTAGCTGCGAGTTACTTCTACTCTTGCTTTGCGAGCCACTTCAACAAACATTGATAATGTTTCCTCTCCGAAGGATGCCGAGGAGTGCCAACACCCGTTTTTTGAAGACTTGGGTTGTGGTGAGGTTGGTGAGTAAAAGCAGAAGAAGAGTGAGGTTGGTAAGGAAAACCAGAAGAAGAGTGAGGTTGAAAGCACGGGGTGGGATTTTTGGTTGCTTGGAGAAACCGTGACATGGCAATGCAGAAGCGGATAAAGAGATTCGATGGAGGCGATGCCAGATTGGCACGCGTTAATTCTTAAGCACCAGGAATGTTCTTTGCACTTTCACGACGAGGACGATGACGACGATGAGGAAGATGATGGGCGAGGAGGAGGAGGAGGAGACGACGGTGGTGATGGAGATGAACGTGTTGGGTAAAGGAAGGAATCGGTTGCAAGTCACCAGTAACGGACATCCGCATCAACGAACTTCATTGACGTGGAGTGCGAAGCTGGTAGTGCACCGAGGGGGCGAGACAGGGAGGAATGCGCCCGAATCGCCGCAAACAAAGGCGTATGGCTAGGATCACTACATCCATGCTATTCTGTGGAGGATGTAGCGACGCAAAGAGTGCTTTGCTGCCGGGCACCCATCCCAGCACAACCCGCTCTGATTCTCACCGTGTCGCTTTATTAATTGCAGCATAGGGCCCCTTCATGCGCAGCCGCAGCCATATTAGCTTCACCCCATGCCATTCTCTACGTTTTAATGTTTCATCCGCACACAATCTGGTAGCGGGGTGCAGTCTCGTCGCCCGCTTCTGAACTTCGCACGGTAGAGGACCGGCGGAGGAGAAGACAGTGTGAAGATTCATGCTTGCAATTCGGAGCTGTTGGTCTAGCATCCAGTAAACACCATTTTGTTGTCATGTTTTATTGATTATTAATTTTCGTATTGTGCTTCTTCTCGACCATCTTGAGGCGGAGAGTATGTTTTTGCTGTGGAGATACGTGACGCGCGAGTTGTTGGGCTTCTGTAAGATATCTGTCTCATGACCTCCTCCTTGCTGGGTTCTGATTTAAAGATTTGGGAGGGGGTATAAGAAGCAGAGTCGTTGGCCCCCTTCGCTGCACTGCAACTTTTTCAACTGGAGTGTTGTAGTGACCCGCATTTTTTTTACTATGAAATGGTTGAACTGAAGCTTCTGCTCTCGGAGCGGCAAATCCAGTGCAGTGTCATGTTGCAATAAAGCACGAGCCCTGGACCACATTGGATGCATGGGTTGAAGGATCCGATAGTATAGAACCCTCTCTGCATGCATTAGGCTAGTACGATGTAGGAATCTTAATGTCATCTTCTTTCAGTGTAACAGGCTGTGAGTAACAGGTTTTACGGACGCACTTTTTTCGTGTCCAAGCCTTGATGCATTCTGTCTCATGCGAAGCACTAGTGAGTCGAGATGACATCTGATGCAGTAGTAAAGCTGTATTTATGAATACATTGTAGTCCTTAGTCCATGAGCTGCCATTTATTTTCTTTCTTGGTTCCAACGCGGGTTACTCCCTTTTCGCACTTTGCATCTTTCGAATATAGTGGCCTGAACACCTATCTTGTCGACGTTTAATTCAACGAAGGTGATTTTCCAATGTGGCGAAGAATATGCTTCCGTTGAAGGTTTTACCAAACCTGTAGCAATGCTGGTACTGTAAACAGACTCATTGGCACAGATTGTGCTCAAGACCCCGCAAGAGGAACAGACCTGTGCGAATTTGTGTACGTGTGTTACTTGGGTGGACTTGTAACACAAGTGCTGCGTAGCTTTCGTTTCTCTTGTAGTGGAGGTTTCTAGTAAGGGATTTTTGATAAAGAGGACCGCGGCCATGGCGACTCTGACCCCAGGGATATTACTGAAGCTTCTGAAACACATCAACTCGGACCTAAAGGCTACCGGAGAACATCGATCTGCGCTCTTGCAGGTGATCTCCATAGTCCCAGCTCTTGCCGGTGGTGAGCTGTGGCCGAACCAAGGATTCTATATTAAAGTCTCAGACTCGTCTCATGCCACGTACGTTTCCCTTGGTGAGGAGCACGACGATCTAATTTTGAGTGATAAGATTCAGCTGGGACAGTTCATTCACGTGGACAGACTTGAGGCTGGGTCACCTGTGCCAATCCTCCGCGGGGTAAGACCTCTTACTGGACGACATCAATTTGTGGGGAATCCAGAAGACCTCGTCGCAGCTGTCGTCTCCACATCGTTAAGTTCCGATGGCTCTGTCCAACCTGATCTTTTTCAACCCGATCTGCGCACATCGGACACCATAGATAGGTGAGTGACTAGACTTTTGGATGCTGCTAGCGTAACCTTCCTGTTTCAGAAGCCTTTTACCCCGCTTTCTTTCCAGCATGAATTTGACTTGAAATGTTTGGTTTGGCCAGGTTTGATCCTTCTTCAGCTGAGAGCATAGCAGGTAAGAACGCAGAGAGGTCAAATGGCTCACTGAATGGTCTCATTGGGAGGTCATCGTCGTCGTTGTCAAACAGCTCTCACAGGTTCCACGACGTCGAGGTGACGGTGGAGAAGACGATTGAGATTTCGTCAGACGACTTCGGTACACAGCTGAGCGAAAGGTTGGCTCGCGGCGCGACGTCAAGGAATTCGTCCTTCAAGCCACAGTACTCCACCGAATCTGTGAGATCGAACAATCCCCAGGAGGAATTAAGGCCAATTTCCAGGTCCAAATTGAGGCAAGTCAAACCCAAAGCATATGTAGATTGCACGTCAGCTCAAAAGGAGGTGAACAAAACCACCTCTCCTACGAGATCTCCGTCCATTATGAGTTCCCTGTTTACCGATAGACGATCATCGGCCTCGTTGTTCACTAGGAGTGTGGTAGCGTGCCCCGAAGATCGTATCATCCCCTACAGGGAGACTCCTGTGACATCCAGTCGAGCGAAGCAAGCATCTCCCATCACCAAGAGGTCTGTCAGTACCGGTAGAGTGGTGAATGGCATTGATGCCATCAAGAGGCGAGGCTCGCTTGGGTGTGCTGGTCGAGCTGCAGAGCCCGTCAATGTAGCTGCGAAGAGTATACGGAAGAGCTGGGAGAGCGCGGCTGCGAAAAACGGGAAAGATCGTCCTCAACCGAAGTCCTCTATCAAGGATGTGAAGGCTACGCTATGGTCTTCGGTAGGCGTTCCCTTTTCTAATTCTAAGAGGGTTTTGCTTTTTTCGTGTTGCTCTGGAGGTGAACTCACCGGCATTGGTAACATTGCCCTAATGAATCCTTGGGTTTGAGATTCTTGTTCCGCTACGGACACATTGCCAGAGAATAAATTAAGATGAAAGACCGTGTCTCGTTGTGCAGCTTTCGGGTTCGAGGAATAAGCTTGTGGACAGCAACGGAAACACCTCTTTGGATAGGGGTTCGCCTTCACCTCATCATGTTCGACTAGGGAAACTGAATGTCAAAGCGGATAGCAACGGTTCTGCAGTTACACCAGGATCTCCCACACACTCCACCACAAGTTCAATATTTTGTAATGACATCGAGGTGACAAGTATCCAGGGACTCACGAGCAGCAACTCCTGGGAATCACTTCCAGGAAACTTGGCAAAATTTGGCGCGGTTAGTGATTGAATCATGCCTTGGGGATATTCTTCTTGATCTAGACCCACAAGAATTGAAGGGTTGTTTGCTCCGCTTCTTAACTATGGTGATTTGGAGGAGGGTAAAATGCTGTATTTTTATGGTTTAGTTCAGCTGTTAGGTGTGCTGAAGCTCGTACTTGCATTTTGATATCATCTTGAATTTCAGGAAGCTTTGCAATCTCGGGAGGCTGCCGCTTTGGCTGCGGTCGAAGCTCTTCAGGAAGCCTCAGCAGCAGAGAGCGTCCTTCGAAGTCTCAGCATGTTTGCTGAATTGTGCTCGGTGGCGCGGGCCGACCATCCACAGCCCTCAGTGGAGCAATTCCTGAGCTTGTCACAGTCCCTGAAGTCTGCTGTGGCTGTATCGGATGCCTTGTCTGCAGCTCGGAGCTCTTCCTCAGAAACGGCCTCCCCGACGGAGGATACCAACGAGGCTTCGAATGATAAAGCGCAAGTACTGATGGAGAAGTCACGAAGTGCCGCAAGTTGGGTTAATGCTGCTCTGACCTCGGACTTAGCCTCGTTTTCAGTTCAGAGCAGGCAATCAGGTTCAGGTTCGCTGCGAAACGCACCCAAAAGATCAAGCAGTGCGCAGTTGCAGGTAATGTTGGATAAAGGCCCGAGCACCGTGCCCAGAGGGAGGAGTTCCTCGCCTTCTGTGAGCAGCAGGACTCCATCGTCTCCGAAGACCCGCGCTGCTCTGGCAACCGTGACAAACGAAAGAAAGACCGCTGCAGAATTGAGATCGCAGTCTCCAGTCCCTGGGCTCACATCCTCCCGACGAAGCAACGCAATCAGCAGAATCGCGCTAGGGAAGAGTTCCAAAGCATCCAGCAAGGTGACCCCAGAAGCACAACCAGAGGAGCAGACAATCCCTCCAACTGCTGCATCCGTAGCGGCACCAAACCCTGCGACGCCACCACCTGTCTGGGTGAGGGGTAAGGGAGTCGCAGAAACCGCTGTGCTGGCCAAGCAGGTGGAGAGCGAAGCCCAGCGCTGGTTTCTCAACTTCATGGAGGATGCTCTTGATGTTGGTTTCTATGTAGCCACTTCAGGCAGTGACGAAAGAGAAGACATGTATGGTGCCAAGGTCATGAGCCAGCAGGAAAACAGCCACATCGCCACCATGTTGTCACAATTAAAGCGTGTCAATGATTGGTTGGATCAGGTCGGCGATGGCATGGACACCAAGCTGATCGAAACCAAGGCTCGGCTGAAACGCAAAATCTATGATTTTCTGCTCCAGCACGTCGAGTCAGCTGCTGCGGCTCTAGGCAACGTCTCCTCCGTCACCATTTTCTCCAAAGTCGTGAATTGATATCCAGCCATATATTTGGAAGATTCTTCATAGTATCGTCAGAAAAGGCACAAGTGCTTCTATACCTGTCTTACTGGGAGTGGAAGGATTGATTGTAGGTGGGATCTTCCCAACTGGGTACGCCTTGTCGGATTATATCAAATAGTGTGTGTCAGAAGCAGTGGGACGCTAAGAATGACTTTCAAAAACGGTGTTATAGGAGAAGCTGATTAGCACTGAGGAAATTTGACGTGAAGCTGACGAACGGGAAAAGTTATCATGCCAACCTCTGGTGCCAACCCACGCTACTGGTATCCAAACAAAGGTTTAGTGTAGTGGACAGGATTTAGTTACGATCTTCAATTCTTGTTTACGTTGAAGTGAGCATCTCCAGCCTCACCCGACCGTTGTACAATACATTCAAGTCAATGAATTCGATTGTCTTTTCTCCATGAAACGTTGGGACAATTAAGATATCTCCACGGCCGAGAGGAATCTAGTTCACCCGACGCTTTGGCCTGATAAAATGCCGACACCGCATCACCACTGGACGAGTCGGACTCCGCCGTCCGTTGTGCCAGAGAGTGGGAAGAAATCCAGGTACATCCTGCCAAGATACTCAACTTTTCACTGTCAACCCTCAGCAGGCCACTTTCTCGCCATCGATGCGTCCGGCTGCACTACCCACGGAATGTTCGTATGCAATTACTTGCTACCAGCACTTTCGATTCTTTCCCATGTAGTGACAACCGTGAACTGGCAAGCTGGGCGTCATTTCAGGGCGGCTACTAGAAGAGAACATCGTTGCTACTCTCAGAGTTTTAGGGTTTCGGGTGTAGCTGTGGACGTGGTCGCATTCAGTGAGGGTGACGGCGGAGGCGTGCCTGGGACAGCATTGGTTCATGAATTTGTTTTGATTCCTGTGCCAAGTGCTCGGCTCCTCGGCATTCTTGCCATTTTTTAAAACTAAAAACTGAAGAAGAGTATAAATGAACAACAATGGCATTACCATCAAGTTATTGCCATGTCCCAAAGGAAGATTTGCTATCAGTTTCTTGCATGTGCTTTTCGACTTGTTATTGGGTATGGAATTTCTTTTCTTTTTCTATCACTTGATGACAATAGAGAAAAAAGACCTTTCAAAACTAACTTCGTAGATGACTGTAATTAAACCCCAACTAGTTCATATGTTCTATTCTTTTTGGTAAATCACATGTTTGTGGTATAGGTAGCTAATTAATTAAAAGACAATAGCTGCAAATTAGTAATGATTGATGTGACCTCATCAACCAAGGAATCTTTTTTAATTATCACCAATTTGACCACCCACCTACACATTCTAAAATGAGTTGATTATGCATTAAGAAGTCAATTCCATATAATAAATAATACTTTAGATAAATATTTTATTTTGTTGTGGGTTATAATTGTAAGATATAAATAGTCGTGAATTATGTATTTTTACAATACAAATAATTTTTAATTACTATATTTTAAGATTATTTTATTGATTAAATTTTTCAACATTTTATTATTAAATATTAGTATTATCAATATTAGTACATATAACTGAATTTATTTTTATTCTCTTAAACTTGTCAATAATCTATTTTGTGCAAGTTATTCTAAAAATAGTTATTAAATTATTCCAAAAAATTATCACATTCAATCCTTCAATTATTCTTGTAGCAAAAATATTAAAAGAAAAAAATTGAAGTTTAAGTTTTTGATTTATTTAAAATTTTTTTGATTAACTTATTTTTCAAATGAGAGTATTATGTATTTATTTTATTAAATTTCAAGCAATATCATGATTATTTTTTGTAATTATTTTGTTGTGTCATGTAAAGATTAAAATTTTATGAGATATATATGATTATTCAAATAACTTTGTATTAAGCGAATCATCACCTCCTTTTAATAATTTTGTTTTAATTTAGAATTATGATTGTTCTACAACTTTTATTTTTGGATGGATATACATAAAGGGTGTTGCTAATACCACCGTAGTTTTTGCTATTGCCACCACAATCTGTCAGTCATCCTTCACATGCCACCATATTTTTTGCTATTATCACAACAATTTATTCTTAATAAATTTCCAAATATATTTTTATAATTAAATTTAATTTCTAAATATATATATAATTAAAAAAACATATTAAAATATTAACAATTTATTTTACTATAATTTTAAAAAACTAAAAATACATGTAAAATGGATGGCAAGTTGTAGTAGCAATAGCAAAAATTGTAATGACATTAGCAATATCCTATACATATATATGTCTTTTATATATATATATATATATGTCTTGTTTGTCTCCAGATCAATTCAACCGTGGTGGATGCGGCGGATTGCAATTAGCATTCTGAAGCTCAGTTGGACCGACAGTTTAACGAGGAGAGGAGTCGTTTTGGCCAGAAGACATTATCAGGTTGGTGGTATCTGTCGATGAGAGTCCAGAGGAATCCATTGTTCCGGAGACCGATATTGCAATAACAATGAGTAACGAAGAAGAAGCATTTCGAGCCTGCCCTGATTTTTCTGCATTAAGCATACGCCAATCATTGAGTAGCGCATAATGCTCAATTCAATTGCCAGTAGCACTGATGCGCCTCTTGAAGCTTTTGTACGCATCGAATCACCAGTGGTAATCGATTGGTTTGCATGGATTGTTCGCACTTAATAGTGCTTCATGGTTCTCTTTCATTTGTCACTACCACTAAACCTCTCGCTGGATGAGCGAAGGTAGAGAATAGACTGTGTGGTACAAGTCGTACCATGGGTGATCCACATTGGATCGGTTCTTGCAGCTATTAGGTGTGGTGCGAGACCTTCAATGTTCTGCTGATGAAACTTTTGAGTAACATCATTCAAGTATCAGTCGATCCTGGACATGGACGAATCATTCAACTGCACTGGCAACTTCAGGCCCTGGTTATTCGCTGAAGTGTGGAATGGATCCCATGCAGCTTCAGCCGTATTTTGTTGGGGCTTAACTGACCCTTGAAGACTCTGCCCTGTAATATTCGGAAACAAAATTCTTTTATTATTATCTCCGTCATGGAGAGTAAGGTTAAGAGCATTGGATAACTCAACGCCTGAGAGGTCGCCAGAATTCTGCTCCAAGCTTCGCAAAGGCTTGAGAAGCCTGGCCAGGATGATGACAATGTCAGGCGCAGATCCGGATCGAGGCACATCGACTCCGCATTCCAAGTTCTCTGACTCCTCTGATATTGTGGGCACCTCTGGAGTCGTCTCCTTTACATGGGAAGGTAAAGCAGATTGTCGGAAAGCACCTATCGCACACAATTTTGAGGCTTCGCTTTCTAAAGCAAACATGAGACCAGAGTCAACTTAAATGCACTTGTTATATAGTCAACATCATTTGCAACAGGGTTGATAATGATTGCATTTTAGTATGAAAGTTGATTATATAAAGTTGTTGATTTCTTGCAAATTTGAAGGGTGTAGTGACCATGTTTTATGGCACGAGGGAGGGGGGAGGGGGGAGGGGGTAGATAGTATTAGGTGAGGATGTGTCTGCACAATGTGTGTGTTGGAATTGAGTGCTTCAAAATTAGAGCCACCACAAGGCGATGCAGGAGAGACCCCAAATCTCTTTCTCTTTAGGAGGACCAAGGAGAATCTTAGGTTAATCTTTGCCATTGTCCATCAAGTTCACAAATTTTTTAATGCTCAAATCAAAGAAGTAGCCACACAGATTGCATTATGGAAATAAGATGGATCAATTTAGGTGGATTGATTTAATATTCCTCTCTCTCTCCATATATATATATATATATATAATTTTCTTTTTTTTCCAAGGTTTTATCATGTGAGTAATTAAAAAGCACACATATGTTTAATATAAAATAATTTGTTATTAAAAAAATTAGGACTGTATTATATGCAGTGGCTTATATTATCTTTAAAAATTATTCAAATGCAATATGACTATTTCTACGTGCCAATTTGTTGTATATTAATAACTTACACACTAATAAAAGAACAAAAGGTACATTCTTCTTAATATACTTAAGCATGTATATGATACATTTATACACCACCATAAAAAAGGCGATGCCATTGACACCAAGAAAACTGATGTACATACACATGTCATTTTATTTTCATGATATGGTGTTTGTTTTATACATTGTATTTTTTTCTTTTCTTTTCATTTTTGTTCATTTTTAATGTATAATTTTTGATTGAATGTGTGTATTAATACTGTACAACATAATTAGAACTACTGCATTTCTCAATGATTTACAACAGAATCTTTATTTAGTTTTCATTCCAATTCACGAATGATAATTTCAAAGTGCAACTTTTCTGAGAATAAAATATTAATACAGGAATAATTTGGATGTAATGGGAACGAATCAGATCGTGGGAACTAGCGGGGAACACGGGCGACGCGTGGAAGCAGTAAGGGAAAAGGACAATTCCATGCGGAACTGTCGTGTGGGCAGGGGAGAGGGGAAGGGAGGGAACCAAGTCGTGGATTCAGCATGTGGGAGGCGGGGCTACAGTGGTGGTGCTGCTGGCTATGGTGGGTGCCCCGCACGCCCCCTTGCACCTGGATCGCCTTCATTTAGTCCACCCTCCTCGATCTCCCTCTTTCCCTTACCGCCATCAGCTGGTATGCATCCCCTGCTCGCCTTGTGAGCTTTCCTCGTGTCCCTGCGCTCCCTCACTCGTGCTCCTTTAGGTTGGTTGTTCATGCCTCCCCTGCTTCCCAAGATCTAACGACTGTCCACTCTCCCGGGTAGACTTTGACATTTTTGTAGAATTCTTCCTTGCCATTTTTCGAATCCAGGTGAGTGCGGTGATTTTTCTTTACTGTTTCATCTGGCAAGCTGCTGCCCCGATGGACCTTAGTAGAATCTTAGGGGTAATAGTCGTCGATACCTTTTGATATTTCCTTTAAAGTGCATTTTGTCATCATTTTTGTTAAATTTGAGCTTACGCGGAATTCGTACACACTACGTTGAGTGCCAGAGGTTTTATCAAGTTTTTGACTAGACCAGATTGTTGTTAAGACGCTAGCAATTCCCCGGCGGAGAGGATTCCTGCATGCTATATCTCCAGGTCAATTCATATACAAATAGGATGCGAATACTTGGGAAGTAGAATTCATGTACTAAACTCCGGTGACTTGCTGTAGAGGGACTGCAATGTCCGACTTTGCAGTGATATTGTTGTCTCGAAGGCCTCCTTAAATGCCTCGATTTTGTACGGTTTTCTTTTCAAAGTCGAAGTTATAACTCTGGTAGGCAAGAATGTTATGAGATGGGAGGATCGCAATAGAGAAAGGATAAACGAGAAGGCAGAAGAAACCGTTACTCAAATCATGTGCAGTCCTGGATCCTCCTCTTCGGTTTGTAGAGTATTTGTGTATGCGTCATGTCCTACCGGGATGCTGGCCGGCCATTGTGATGATCAATAACTTTGCTACAGTTGGTGTATGCAGCATGGAACTGGCTTTCGCAGTTGGAGTTGCCACGATTCCACATCCGGCCAAGGTGATGGGAGCTTTACGCTATCATTTTAGTATCTTGGGACAGTTGTCGCCATTAGGTGGAGCTTCTTCTGTCGACAGAGTCGGTTGGCAATGCTGATCTGAGTATCTCTGTGCAGGCGCACAAAGGCGGCGAAGACGCTTACTTCGTGAGTAACTGTGGAGGGGGTGTCCTCGGGATTGCCGATGGCGTCTCCGGGTAAGGTTGACTGTGCAGCCCGTTGTCTGCATTCCACATCTGCAACAATTAGTGTCGTACCTCTGCAAGTGACCTAAATGCCGTTCCTTGAAACAAGTGGATGCCAGATTTTGGACATGTTTAAAGAATGCCATTCTCCTTGTTCACGATCGATAGTAGAATCACATTAGTACGTAATACTATGGTGATGAGAGGTTTTTCCGGTCGCTTGTGCAACAGATGGGCAGAGCAAAATGTCGACCCAGCATTGTATTCCAGAGAGCTTATGGCTAATGCTGAGGCTGCTGTTTCTTCTGAGGAGGTCTGCTCCAAAATCAATGTAGTCCTATTATAGGTACTGAATTAGAGACAGAGCATTCGTTGTTCCTCTTTTCACTTCCTATGAAGTGCCTTAAACTTTGATCCACACTGGCTGCTATCTACTCGCAAGAGAAGCGGGAATGAAAGAATACACATACTTGATGAGTTGCACGTTGACGATATGTAAATGTCATGGTCAGATGGATCTCGATGCACAAATGCTGCTAGAAAAGGCCCGTACTGCAACGACCTCTATTGGAGCTGCTACAGTGTGAGTCACTCAGGAATCATCACTTTGATTAGTGATTTTGTAACGTATTATGCGAATTGGCAAAAATTAGGGATATTGCAACATCAAGGTTTTCAATGCCAAGGATTGCTGACTCTTCTTTGGCACCTCTGAAAGGTAGTATCGTGGCGTTACTGGAAAGGAACGGCAGTCTGCATGGAGCCAGCGTCGGTGATTGTGGTCTTCGGATCCTTCGACGAGGTTTGTGTCGAACCGTATCCGTATTTATTTATTGTATCATCCTATGTTAGAGTCTTGTTGCTGTTGAATTTTCCTGACCAGAGCCTGAGTGGAGTTGGAGGAAATCTGAGTGTGTCATGATCATTTGTGCTGCAGGTCGAATAGTGTTTGCAACACAGCCACAGCAGCATTATTTCGACTGTCCGTATCAATTTAGTTCCGATCCAGGTGGTCAATCAGCTGCAGATGCAGTGGTATGCTTTTGAAACATCACTGGTTACCAACCAGACTAGAACTTTGATGGTACTCTCGCCCAATTGAAGCAAGATCTGGCAGGGTTCAGGTTGACGATGTGGCAAATGTGTTTGGGATGTGGCATGATCGTTGATGAATGCTGATTAATGCTGGATGAATCCTTGGGCTGAGTTTTTAGTGGAGTTGCTGGGATTTGGAGCAGGTGTTTAAAACAGATCTCGAGGAGGGGGACATGGTCGTTTTGGGTTCTGATGGGCTATTTGACAACGTCTATGATCGAGATATTGAGTCTGCGCTTAGCACTATTGGTGGTTCTGATCAGGACTCCGCCCAACGGGGTGGTAAGTGCACGCCGATCAGTCATAGAATGTCGTCAGATATTGACACCATTTGTAATCCATGAATGATGTACTTCTCTTGGTTATCAAACTGAGCACGGGTTGAACTTGCCCGTTACGCGGAATTTATTTGATCATCACGCTCTATCTAGACCTAAGCGCAGTCTATAAATAGCCCATGTGTAAACATATCAAGTCGCTTGGGTTGCAGCAAATGCGTTGGCAGTATTGGCGAGCAAGCACTCTAGGGATACCATGTACGAGTCACCTTACACCAAAGAAGCCATCCAGCAGGTTTATCTCCGATATCCTTTGCAGTTGAACAAGTTTGCCGCAATGGTATGGCTGGTGATTGATGAACTGATTTTTTGTGGGCCAATTGTGAATTTATGGTTGTAAACTTGTTTGATTGTCTCTCTTTGCAGGGCTTCGATGTGCCCTGGTACAAGAAAATTCTAGGACAGAAATTGACAGGTACCTATCTCAAAAGTCTTTCAGTTCCCCTGGGAAACTGATGTAGTGCACTGGACTGCCATGGCTAATGATGTGGTCGCAACATACAGGTGGGAAACTGGACGATATCACGGTGATCGTGGGCCACGTTGTGAAAGAATATCCTAGTTCTTCAGATAAAGCAATCATTGATCCAATACCACCGAATTTACAGGATATAGGTGTTGGTATTTCGCCAAGTAGCGATTCTCCACCAAAAGATGGTGTCGAGGAGCCATTTCCAGAGAACTTATCACAAGGGTAGGCGGGAGCCTTGCTAAAGTGTGTAGATCTCATTCTTTGAGGAAATCCTTCGAGCAGGAGATCACTTGTTTTGTGTTATATGTATCATGTGTATATCCTTGCTTGCGACTTACCTTTTTTCTGGGAGATTTGTAATTTTCCACCGCTTCTCATTTTCAAAACAAATGCTGGATAAATATTCTAACTTATTCATTATCTAATTATATTTTTTATACCACATGTAATTGTTAAACAATAACCAAGTTAACACATATCTTGATAGTTTATTATTACTCTTAAATGTGCATGTAACACAAGTTCCTGTAATTATTCTGTAATTGAACAATTGTTAGCGATTGGATACAACTTGTGGAAACATTCTATTGGCTTAATGTATTTCACACCACTATTAAGAAGGATGCTGCCTTCATGAATTATTTTATATGTTGTTTCACAAGTCTACAAAATTGAAGTTGATTTCTTGTCCCAATCTTGTTTGGTATCAAAGATTGTCATGTGTAATATACTAACTAATGTTTTGATTAACTTCTTTGAAATGACTATATGGGATAGTTTTGAGTTGATTTGTCTAAAATCTTATGGAGGAATTTATGACTTCAGTTAAGAAATGAGGACCTTTAGACACCCACAGTAATCAATGATGATTCTACACAAAAATCGAGTTGTATTCCCTGCATCATTGGTTATGATTGCTTTAATCTTTTTATCATATAATTGCAACCACTAAATACCTTAATTATAAGGGATTTAGTGGCTGCAATTATATGATCCATATTACTATATGATTTCGGATGGATTTCCCCAACATATTATATTCTTCATCTTTCAAAGGGAACCAGGGGAAAAAATACATGAAAAATTAGTTTTTCGAAACAGATTCTAACATTTATTTTTGCTGAATATTAAAACGTTGAGGTGAAGGTGCTTGAAAATTTAAAACCAAGTCTTTAATTTCTTAAGTTAATTTTTCAGTAAAATCAATTCTTTATCTTTGATATCAATTACCCGTGTCTACTTTGAAACTTGCCCCTCAAGCCATTGCTGTTGTGTTCAGCGTGTCTCTGTCCAAACAAATTATTTTATTAATTTATTGGTTATGATGTGTCTTGAATTTAATCTTGTGGGCTTTTATACTAATTTTGGTGTGCTACTGTATTTTGCAACTAAATTCCTATCTTATAATAAATCTTATAAATGTAAACTATGTTAGTATTAAAAAAAACCAGGTTTGTAATCTTATAATTTATTGTGCTTTGTAACTAAATCAGTGTCAAAAAATCAAGTGTCAAAAAATCAAGTGTCAAAAAATCAAGTGTTAAAAATCAGTGTCAAAAAATGCTTAAAATAACTATTAAAAAATCAAAAATCTAATTTTTAATACTTCTCATAATTGTTTGAAATATATGTTTAAAATCCATGTTTGAAATATATATTTCAAGATATGATTTGAAATATTTAGACTTGTAATAAAATAATGTTTTGGTCCATTTCATGGCCTCTTCTTACTTTATACTATATTCAAAGGATAAGGCTTCAAAAAAAGGCTTTTGAATCATAGTCTTTTAAAGTGGGCTTTTAGGTATAAAGTGCCTTTAATTGTAGTGTTTACATTGGATACTTACAAAAACTCATTTGATATCAAGAAGAATCACCAATTCCTCAAAGACATGGATTTTATAGAAATATAGCTATACTTGCTATTATTTTAAGATAATAATTTAGTGCAAACATTTGTAAGTAGTCTAGTTGTTAGATTATAAGAAGTTGGCTAAAGAAAAAAGAACTATTACTTAGTAAATTTATTCTTTATTAGATAAATATGCTTCATAGTTAAAGATTGGTTTTATTTCTTTTTATTTATATTTTGGTCACTGAAAAATTCCAAGAATATGCTAATTACATTGATGTAACAATTTGATCCAATAATACTATTGAACTTAGCATAATTAATAGGATTGATTTTCAAAATGATTTTTAATAGAAATTTATTTTTATATTCTTTTTAAATTAAAAAAAAAATTTATCATCAATATTTTATAAATTTATTTTTTAAATAATATTCTTCATAAAGAAAAAAATCAAAAATATATAGCATGTATTAAAAGATAATTTTACTTGAATAAATTTGCTCAATCTAATCCAATCAAGTTAAGCAAAGAAGATATAGAATCTAACCATATAAATAGATGATATTAATTTGGAATGATATTATCTTTTAGTATTAGATTGTAGAAATTTTTATAAAGTACAAAAGATTAAAAAGGGCAACAATTAGATTATAGATTAAAAAAATTATAAATAATCAAGGAGATTAGAAATTATAAGTAAAGAAAAATTAAATCTTATAGAAGTATGCAAGAAGAATGAGATTAAATATGACACTATGAAATAGCAAGATTAGATAATAATAATAATACATAAGAGCCACCACATTTTATTTTACATAATAATCTTTTAAAAATAATATTTTAATTATTATAAAATATAGAATTATCTTATATTATAAGTATATTTTATTAAAGTCATTATATATAAATAAGTATTATAATATTTTTTAAAATAATATTTTTTACTTAAAGAAGAAAATATAAGAAGATATTATTGTTTCATAAGATCTTTTAAAAGACTACATGACTAAGATCTAAGAATAAATATGTCAATTAACAAAGATATTAATACAATCAAGAAAAAATATTTTTAAAAATAAATAAATAAATCATTGAATCTCCTTCATTGAATCATTGAAACATTAAATTATATATATTTTATTATTTGAAGTAAAATTAATACTCAATGTTAAGATATAAAAAAGTATTTTTAAAATAAAAAAAGATCTTTTAGGTATACTTGTAGAATTGATTTAGAATGTTAGCTTGGCTATGTTAATTTAGTACAAAGTTACAATATATAAGACTTCAATAAAAATAAGTAAAATCCTCATATAATAGATTGACTAACAATAATATAGTAATTAATATTAAATAATACTAAATCAACTTAGAAATTATTTTAAGTTATTGATTTTTAAAATATATATATTTATATTAATATATTATTATATTTATATTCAAATATCAAAATATCTAAGACAAAACTTTCAAATTAGATACATTTTAATCATTCAGGTCTACTTTAGAAGATTCTAATTGAAGACAATTAATTTATGTAAAAATTAGAATGTTTGAATCAAATAAAAATTTAAAACCTTACAATTTAAATAATTATTAGGGACATATACTTTAGAAGTTTACAAAACCTTCTAAAACATTCTAGAGGTTCTTGAGTTAGTGAAAGTTGATTGAGAAGCTTCTTAATTAATGAAAGTAGCTCAAAAAGCTTTGTAATTAGTAGAAGCTGCTCAAGAAGCTTCTTAGTTTGATGGAAGCTACTCAAGAAGTACCTTAAACAAGGATATATATAAGAATAAGGCTAAAGAGTTCTTCAATCTCAACAACGCATTTCTTGGAGTTCTAGCTCAACTTTCTTAATGTTGTTTGTATACTCATCTGATTAATTTAAGTTCTTATTGGTTTCTTCTTGAAACATTTTTTCTAATTCAAGTTTTTTACTCTGTATTCTCCTGTCCTTGATAGTTTGTTGAGACTACTTTTATTTTAAATACCAGAGTTAAATCTTTCTTGTTAGAGAGTGGATTACCTTTCTTCTTGAAGGTATATCAGTACTTTAGAGGTTGTGGATTATCCTTCTTTAAACTAAGACTTTCTTCATTATAATATTAGAGTTTTATCCCTCTTGTGAAAGAATGCATCACCCCTCTTTTTGAAGGTCTTAAAATATTTTAGAGGTTGTAGATTATCCTCCTCTAAATTGATATTGTCTTTTTTTTTTTTTTTTTTTTTTTTTTTTTTTTCTTAAAATGGCTTGAGATCAAAACATCAATATGACCAAATCTTTTGAGTCGAAGTTAGATGCCATTATATATACTCTTTGTATTTTATCTGCTAGGACTACAGAGATTGAAGGAATTGTTACTAAACTTCATAACAATGCAACATCTAAACTACTACAATTTAGACTGCATCTACTTCCGACTTCTATGCTTGAGGATGCACTACTATCTATGCTACGCCAAAGAAACCCACTTGTTCAATAATGTAAAGAGTCTCGAGTTAGTCTTTCAAAAAAACATGATAGTATTTGTTCAAAGTTCGAAGGATTTATTAACCAAATTTGATTGATACCAGTTCTACAATTTGATATTTATCTGATAGAAGAATCACGAGTTGGATTGGTTGGCACCTTACTTATGAGGCAAGCATTATCATGAGTTGCTCTTTTATCTGGAAAGAGATTATCAATTTTGAGCAACTTTGAAGTTTTCATACAAGCATTTGTGGAAGCATTTAGAAAACATGACAAGGCTCGTTGGACAACAGCTAAGATCCAAGTATTGCATTAAGAGACACGCTTTGTATTAGTTTACATATCTAATTTTAAGCAACTAGTATATAACATTAATTGAGATGAAGAAGCCTTAATAAATCAATTCTATTGGAAATTAAGAGACAAAGTGAAAGATTTGTTATTATCACTTGCAAATCCACAATCACTCAATGAAGCCATTAGCCAAGCCATAAAATATGATAATTGATTATTCCAATGTTGTTAAGATCAACGTTCATAGGCTTTAATAAGACAATACATAATCGAACATACTCCTATTACATTGGCAAATATTCTGAATTCACATTCAAAAATAAAAGATATACATTGTAAAATAATGAGCAAATTTGTCTTTTAGCCCTCAAAAGATTCAGACGATTGCATTTTTGGATTCAAGGGCATCTGCTTGTTTTTTAAATGATGCGTTTGCTAAGTTTCATAAAATTCCTTAAGTACAAAAATCCAAATCTATTCATGTAGAGATAATAGATGGACAATTTTTATCCTTTGATAGTGTCATCTATGAAATAATGCATATAGAAGTGTCATTTAAAGATTATAATAGCCAAATTATATTCAATATTATTTGGACTTGTTCAAATCTTGTTATTCTCAAACTTTCTTGATTGGAAAAGCTTTATCCATCTATAGATTAGAGGTTGCAAAGAATAACATTTCCAATAGAAATTTCTAGAAGAAAACTTTGTAAAAAGTCATGAATTGATATGCCTTAATTTATTGGAATAAGAGTATTTATAAGATCAGTCAAAAAAATATATTATTTATTATTTATTATTTATGCAACTCCAATTAACATATAACTTCATCAATAAGTATTCTAGAGCAATATAACAAATTTTAAGATATTTTTTAGATAAAGAATGCTAATATATTACTAGAGCATCAATTATATGATTGTGCCATAAATCTTTAAGAATGAACACAACCACCTTTTGGCCCAATTTATAATCTTTTTCAAAACAAGCTTTTAGTATTGAAAGATAATATTTATGAAAATCTTATGAATTTTTTTATTAAGCATTCAAAGTTTAAGAGGTATACCTATATTCTTTGTGAAGAAAAAGGATGGTTCTTTGCATATGTATGTTGATAATTAAGGATTGAATAAAATAATGATAAAAAATTATTATTTACTATTTTTAATCTCAAGACTTTTAGAACAACTCAATCAAGCCAAGATCTATACTAAGATAGATCTTCATAGAATATATAACTTGGTATGGATCAAGGATGGAGACGAGGAAAAGACTACATTTTGAACAAGGTATGGACATTTTGAGTATAATGTCATGCCCTTTGGACTATCAAATGCACTTGCTATCTTTCAATATTTAATAAAGAACATCTTTTGAGAGTACTTAGTCAAATTTGTAATGATCTATTTTAATGATATTTTGATCTACCCAAAAAATTTGGAAGAATATGAAGGGCATATAAAATTGATATTGCAAAAGCTATAAAATACAAGTTTATATACCAAGCTAGAAAAATGTATATTTCATCAATTAAAGATGGAATTTTTAGAATATACTGTATCTATTAAAGATTTGATGATGGATCCCAAGAAGATGGAGGCAATTATGAAATGGGCCATTCAAAAGACTATGAGAGACATATAATGTTTTCTTAGATTTGCTAACTACTATTAGACCTTTATCAAAAATTATTTTCAAATTGTTGTCTCTCTTATTTAATTGACATGCAAATATAAATTAGAATAGGGATCTTAAGTAAAGAAGGCATTCCAAGACTTCAATATGGTATTTACCACAATTCCAATTTTGGTGCATCAAGACTTTATAAAAGTATTCTACAAAAAAATTGATATTTGAAATTTTGCACTAAGGGTTGTACTTTCACAAATAGCTATAGACAATAAACTCCATCTTATTATATTTTATTTTTAAAAAATTCTACTATTGAAATTAATTATGAAATCCATAATAAGAAACTTCTTGCTATTGTAGATTCTTTTCAAGAATGGCATCATTTTTTTAAAAGAATAATGCATTCCATGATTATATTCATAGATCACAAGAACTTGGAATATTTTATATTAGCTTGGATTCTTAATCTCCACCAAGCTCGATAAAATATGTCATTATTCTAATTTAACTTTGTCATCACTTATTGACTTAGGAAGCAACAAGGGTTGTTTGATGCTTTATCAAAGAGATCATATCTTATACCAAAGAAATAAGAGACAATATTTGATTAACAATATGCAATTTTTGTTGAAACCGGAGCAATTTTGCTTTTATGCTGCTATTACATCAATACCTATTAATTTTAGTTTCTTTGATGAGGTGCGTATTATAACCACTAATGATACTTTAGCCCTTAATATCAAGTGCCGCCTCAATGAAATTGTTGACAAGTTTAAATTCAAAAAAGATCTTCTATATTTTGAAGAATATTTGTATATCCCAAAAGGACAAATATGATTGTACATTCTTTAATCTCGCTATGACTTTCCAACTATGGATCACTTTGGATTTAACAAGATCTTAAAACTTATTTCTTGAGATTTTTGGTGGCTTCAAATGTAAAAAGCTGTGAAGGACTTTGTGCTCTCTTGTGACATCTGTTCAAGGTCCAAAAATCCTTGACATTGCTTTTATTAACTCTTACAATCCTTGCCTATTTCAAAATAGTCATGGTCTTTTATTTCTATGGATTTTGTCACAGAACTATTGCCATCCAATTCATTGAATAATATCCTTGTGGTGGTTGATTGACTTACAAAGATGGCTCATTTTATTCTTTGAAAAAATATTGCGTCACAGCAAGGTTCTTTCTTAATAATATATATCAATATTATGGCCCATTAGATGATATTGTATTTGATTAAGGATCCTAATTCATATCTAAGTTTTAAAAATGTCTTTTTAAAATATTAAAGGTGGACATTAAACTTTCTTTGGCTTTCCATCCTCAAATTGAAGGCCAAATAGAACAAGTTAACCAAGTTTTGAGGTAGTATTTATGATGTTACATCAACTATCAATAAGACAATTGGATCTCATATCTACTATTAGTGGAGTTTGCATATAATAATACTATTCATGCTTCAATTCAACAAACATTATTTTACTCCAACTATAGATATCACTTGAAGCTTGATCTATATAATATGCCAAAGAACAACAATTCAATAGCTAAAAGATTTACAAAGCATCTATCGCAACACCAAATAATCTTGAAGCTTTAACTACAAGTAGTTCAAGATATTTATAAAGCATCTACAAATAAATTCAAGAATCAATTGTCTGATTTTCAGAATGGAGATAAAGTATGACTTCTTTGATAAAATATCAAAACCAAACGGCCTTTATAATAAGTTGGACTATCAAAGGTTAGAACCATTCTCCATCTAGAAGCAAATTAATTTAGTGGCATATTGCTTAAAACTACCATCTTCTATAAAAGTACATCCAATTTTTCATATCTCTCTTTTAGAGCCTTATAGAAAGTTGCGTATTATGAAAAGATTATAACAATTGCCGCCTAGTATCAAAGTCAAAAATCATAAAGAATACGAGATAAAAAAAGTGTTAGATTCACAACAAAGATGAAAAAAATTAGAATATCTTATTCATTGATATGGCTATAATATCAATAAGTACATATAGGAATTGGCTAAAAAACTTATCAATACACTTTAAAAGGTATAGGAATTTTATCATTTTTATTTCTACAAATCCAAATGTATTTGATGATAACTTCTTGGATCCAAAGAATACTTATAAAAAGAGAAGAGTTAAACTTAAACCTTCATCAATATGTAGTCATCTGTTCCAAGATAGAATAGAGTAGTAGAAGCAAATTAATCACTATATCCAACTTTTAAGTGTTGAAAGATTTAACAGAATAAGATTCAGAAGATTCACTTGTTACGCAAGCTTCAAACAAATCAATGCAATTTTTACAACCTTCAATTGAGCAAAGTGAGGACAATACATTTTAGTGTTAAGTACAACCATGGTTGGAGCTATTAGAAACAACATCCAACCATGGAAGTCTCAATTCTAATGCTTAAGCTTTAGTGATATTGCTTGAGCTTAGAAAGATAAATCCTTCTAAGCCTAAGATCTTGTTTGAAGGCTATAATGAAGATCAGATCTTCGGATGGGATGTTTCAATAATGGAGGTACTAGCTCAAGGCCATGGACACTTTTTTTGAGGATCAATAGAACCTATTATCTAAAAATAGAAAATAAAATATATAGCTTCATTAATACAATATATTCTTGATTTTTTAAGTATATAAAAAGATTTTTGAGAGTATGAGCTTATTTTAGAACTTGTCGCTTGAAAAAGGGGTGATATTAGGAACATACACTTTGGAAGTTTATAAAATCTTCTAGAACATTCTAGAGGTTTTTGAATAAGTAAAAGTCATTTGAAAAGCTTCTTAGTTGGTGAAAGTAACTCAAGAAGCTTCACAGTTAGTGGAAAGAGCTCAAGAAACTTTTCAATTAGTAGAAGCTGCTCAAAAAGCTTCTCAGTTTGATAGAAGCCTCTCAAGAAGCATCCTAGACATGGATATATATGAGAGTCAAGACTGAAGAGTTCTTCAATCTTGACAATGCATCTTTTGGAATTTTAGCTCACCTTTCTTAATGCTATTTGTATATTCATCTGGTTAATTCAAATTCTTATTAGTTTTTTCTTTAAACCTTTTTTTTAGTTCAAATTTCTTACTCTATATTCTTGTATCTTTAGCAATAATTCAAATCTAATAAAACTAATTAATAAGTAAAAAAAAAAAAAAAACTAATATAATATAATAGGATCCAAAATTTAAATTTTTTACAAGCAACATATTATTATATAAAAAAATAGAATGAACCAAATAAAATAAATAATTATATTTAAAAATAACAACAAAAAAAATTATATGTGATTAAAAAAATCACTTAAATAAATTAAAAATATAAGTTAGAGAAATATTTAATAGACACTTCATAGTCCAACTGGTGATTGAATTGCAACCGCAAAGTTTTCCAACTCCAGGATCACAAGTCAGATTTATTGGTACACTACTTTCAAGTTCTGCCTTATCTTGGTTTTCATCTTTTCTGGAACGACATGATCCAATATTGGATAATTTAGAAGTTTTTTTTAGCAGAATTTTGATCTATGTATAGAGAACACGATGCAACTCGTGTTGCAACCAACAAGCTTCGTATCCTACGACAAGGCAATCGATCAGTGACATTATATGCTTCACAATTTTGACAACTAACAATTGATATCAAGTAGGATGATACTGCATTCATCAGTCAGTTTCTCTACAGATTACAATATGAAATGAAGAAATTGATGTTGAACTTACCCGATCCTCAAACATTGAGTCAAGCAATAGACTTTGTGGTGAAATGTGATAATTGGCTTTTTGAATTTAGATCTGAAAGTCATACAAGAGAACCTCAGCGACATTATAATTCAGTGGCAGCACCAATGACTTCTCAATATGTACCTTCAAAAGTCAAGGACATGAAAATTGATGCTATACGTTTCAAGCCGCTTACTGAACAAGAAAAGACTCAATGTCATCAAGAAGGATTATGCTTGTATTGTGGAGAACCTAAACATACTACTCAAAATTGTCCTAAGAAATAACACAACTATAAGATGAGGAGTACAGCTGTCAAAGAAGACAATATGTCGGAAAACGAGTTTGTCCACCCACAATAAGTACAGTGCAGTTGGGATCTTGAACAATTTCTAATGAAGGTCCTATCCTCTCCTCACAACCATCTCCTTATTTTATAATAGATGTGTATTTAGGACCTAATAATTACAAAGCCTCTACTTTAATAGATTTGGGAGCCTCGGCTTGTTTTTTAAATGAAAAATTTGCTAAAAGCCATAGAATACAAATAGTACAAAAATCTAAACCCGTACACGTAGAAGTCATAGATGGTCATCATTTATCTTCTGGAGATATTACTCATGAAACACTTCCTCTAGATGTAGTAGTAAATAGCCATAATAGTTGCGTAATTTTCAACATAATTAGATCTCCCTCTATTCCAATTATTTTAGGTCTATCATGGTTAGAAAAACACAACCCTTGAATAGATTGGATTTCTTGTATTCTAAACTTTTTTAAAAGTATAGCTAACAATATAGTTAATCAAGTAAGAAATCATAAGTCTAATAGAATTAAACCTGCATTTGTAGGTGCAAGAACTTTCTTGCACTCTGCAGAAGAAGGATCACCTTTTGTTATTTATGCTACACATATTTCCAATGATGGAAAGACTTCAAGTAGCATTCTAAGTCAGTATCAAGATTATCAAGATGTTTTCGAGAAAAAAAATGCAGATATTCTTCCGGAGCATCATCTATATGATTGTTCAATTGACCTTAAAGAAGGAACTCAGCCACCATTTGGACCAATCTACAGTTTATCTCAAGATAAATTCACTGAACCCAAGGCATATATTGATGAGAATTTGGCCAAGAATTTCATACGCCATTCTAAATCTCTAATATGAGCTCCAATTCTATTTGTGAAGAAAAAAGATAGATCATTGCAAATGTGTGTTGACTATCGAGGACTCAACAAGATCACAATCAAGAACAGATATCCATTACCTCTGATATCAGGACTCCTTGACTAATTGAATCAAGCTAAGATCTATACAAAAATAGATCTAAGAGGAGCATACAATCTTATACACATCAAAGAAGGAGAGGAATGGAAAATTGTATTTCGAATCAGGTACGGACATTTTGAATATAATGTCATGCCTTTTGGACTTATGAATGCATCAGCTGCTTTTCAACATCTCATGAATGATGTTTTTTGTGAGTTCTTAGATATCTTTGTCGTCTGCTATATAGACAATATTTTGATCTATTCTAAGAATGTAGAAGAACATAAAATATATGTTCGTCAAGTAATACAAAAACTTAGAGATGCGGGATTGTACGCCAAGATGAAAAAGTGTGTATTTCACACTACTCAAGTTGATTTCTTAGGATACATCATTTCAAATGATGGTCAAATAATGGATCCTAAGAAAATCGAAACAATCATGAATTAGAAGATTCCAAAGACGGTAAGAGATGTCCAATGTTTTTTTGAGATTTGCCAATTATTATCGGATCTTCATTAAAGACTTCTTTCACGTTGTGGCTCCAGTTACATGTTTGACTTGTAAAGACAAACTCCAATGGAATCAAGAAGCGCAAGCAGTATTTGAAGCTTTGAAGACATCGTTTGTTTCTGCACCAATCTTATATCATGTAGATTTTTTCAAGGCATTTTTTATGGAAACAAATATATCAAACTTTGCCTTGAGTGTGATTTTGTCACAAATGGAAATAGATGATAAACTTCATCCAGTAGCTTTTCATTCAAGAAAATTCTCAGCAACCAAGATCAATTATGAGATCCACGACAAAAAACTTCTTGCAATCGTGGATTCTTTTCAAGAATAGCATCATTATTTAAAAGGCGCTTCTAGTCTAGTCATCGTGTATACGGATCACAAGAACCTCTAATATTTCATGTCGGTACGCGTGTTGAATCATCGTCAAGCGCATTGGAATATGTCTTTGTCAAGATTCAAATTCATTATTACTTATCGACCAGGAAAACAACAAGGTTTGTCCGATGTCCTTTCTAAACGTTTTTATTTTGCACCAAAAGGAGATGCAGCTTTTGAGCAACAAAGAACGGTTTTCTTGAAACTAGAGCAATTTTATCTTTAAGCAATAAAATCAACATTGACTGTTGATTCAACTTTTTTCAAGCAAATCAGTCAAGTATGTCCTCAGACCCTCTTGTTCATGATATCAAGAATAATTCTTCCAAGTCTCATGATTCTTCTAAATTCGAGTTCAAGAACAATCTACTATATTTCAAAGGATGTCTATATGTTCTAGAAGGAGAAGCACGTTTACGTGTTCTTTAAGCCCGTCATGTTTTTCCAACGGCAGGATATTTTGGATACAACAAGACTTTGGAACTTATATCAAGAGATTTTTGGTGGCCTCAAATGTGGAAGGCAGTCAAAGACTTTGTATAATCATGTGATATCTGCTCAAGATCAAAAGCCTCCTCATCATCAACCTTTTGGGCTTCTTCAGCCATTACCTATTCCAGAACAATCATGGTCTTCTGTTTCTATGGATTTCATCATAGATCTTCCAAGCTCAAGATCTTATAACTCTATATTTGCGATAGTAGATCGGTTCACCAAGATGGCACATTTTGTGCCATGCACAAAATCTATCACAGGTGAAGAAACAACTAAGCTTTTCATTGATAATATCTATTACTATCATGGATTACCTAAGGATATTATATCGGATAGGAAAACTCAATTTGTGTCAAGATTTTGGAGAACCCTTTTCAAGATCTTAAAAATAGACATAAAATTATCTTCAACTTTTCATCCTCAAATTGATAGACAAACAGAGTGCATGAACCAAGTCTTGGAGCAATATTTAAGGTGTACCATCAACTACTAACAAGATGATTGGATAGCTCTTCTGCCATTGGCAGAATTTGCTTATAATAATACGATACATTTTTTTATGCAACAAACACCTTTCTTCGCCAATTATGGTTATCATCCATGATTTGATGCTTTTGACTTTTCAAAAGTTGATAATCTAATAGCAAAAGATTTGGCAAATCATTTATCAAAGCTACATGCAATAATGAAGGTGCAATTAAAAGAAGCTCAAGAACGACAAAAAATAAATGCAGATGCGTATCGCAAGGAACAACCACAATTTGATGTGGGGGACAAGGTATGGTTACTTTGTCGCAATGTCAAGACTACTGGTCCTTGTGATTAGTTGAACTATCATAGGCTTGGACCTTTTTCTATTTCTGAACAAATCAATCTAGTAGCATATCGATTACATCTACCGGAGTCCATGAAGATCCATGATGTATTCCAAGTGTCACTACTCGAGCCATACAAGATAATGGATATATAAAGAAGAAGACAAATGCCACCGCCTCCTATAGAAGTGGACAACGATGAAGAATTCAAGATTGAAGAGATTTTAGATTCAAGGCGGCGCCAAAATTGACTGGAATATCTTGTGCATTGGCGCGGATACAATATTAGTGAACGCACATGGGAGCCATCAAAGAATCTAACAAATACATCAATAATAGTTAATACATTTCATCGACGACATCCATCAAAATCAAGATAAATACTCAAGAAAATCTTTGCTATAAAGCAAGGTAGGTTTTATAGAGGTTTCATCCTACCTTGTATCATTATTTGTTATTAGATTTTTTTGTGCTAAAGAGATGGAGGATCAACAACCAACGAATTCAGCTCAAGAGCCATCATTTACTGATTTACCGGACAAGACATTACGACTATCACAACCTTCAAGACAACGGAATAGAGATGAAGACCCTCAAGAACGACATGTCCTTCCTCGGATTGATGGCAAAATACAATGTGTTTGGTATCACAACCTTGGAGGAGACTCCCGATGTTTGGTGATACTTTTAGAGGTAGGAACTACTCCTGATGGTGTTTCTAATATTTTCTTTGAAGGAAGTTATAAAGGCCTCTACAATGATCAAATAACAGGGTGGTCCTCTCACTTTGATATGGGACATTATCAATGGCTGAAAAGACCTATCAACTACCTTCGAAGGGAATAAAGATCAGAATATGTGACAAGCACAATTCGACGTATCCTGGACTTTTCCAACATATAATCACTGCTCCTCGTGGAACTCGTTCCTAAAAAGGGGGATAATCTCACGGACGTAAGATTTACTACAATAAATTATCTAAATAATATAGACCAATAGAAGTAGGTAAAATAAGTTGATTTGATAATATTTGATAAAGAAGCTTCCTAAAAGCTTCATAGATACAAAATCATCTGTATACATGTCTATAGGTGATTGATAGGTTAAAAACTTGGTCAACAAGCTAGTCACATGGCGTACATGTTGATAGCTTGCGGAACAAGCCAAATAAGTGGCGCACATATGGGAAACTTGTCATGCAAGTTTGACACGTGTCTTGCAAATGAGACACGTGTATGAGGTCCTATGGAATACCGCCACATAGTTTTTAATTAGATAGTATTTATAGAGGTAAGAGTGAAGCCCTCTTCACTCTTATCAATTCCTTTCTTGGTTCTAGTCTAGTTTCAAGAGTCTTCATGTTTCGAGTCTTTGGCAATAGCCATTCCAATTTTCTTTGAATATACATACTTTCTTATTCCCATTTTGTGACTTTTCGTTGATACAGTTTCCATTAAATTATGTATCTTTTTCTAGTTCATGTCCTTGACAAGAACCTAAGTATTACAAATTAGAAATCCGTATTTTTAAATTGTAGTGTATAATTTCTCAATAAGTTAACTATAGTACTCAACTTTGTTTATGATTTTTACAAAAAATATCTATAAAAAATAATTAACTTGTAATTTAATCTTATAGGTGTCTTTACTATTCAAAATAAGTAGCTTTTAATTTTCCTTCAAATCAAAAGGATAAGGTTGTTTCATATCATAATTTTAAAAAATCACATCTATCAAGTCATTTTTAAATAAATAATTCCATTCTTTATTCCAATTATGAAAGATCTCATCGTACATATTATTCTAAAAGATCTAATAAGATGATTTTTTTAATATTTTCTTTGAAAGATTATAATAATCACATTAAAAATAATCTGCAAGGGATTAGATTTATAGATTTTAATGTTATCTATGGTCCATCAAATCTTTACTATGACCATTCAAACAATCACCAAACTCATCAACTTCTATTAGCTATTCAAATCAATAAAGGAATAACTTAAGTATCTTTAATTTAAATTCCAAGCTAAAATTTACAACTACATCTTTTTTTATAATGTTAACTTCATAATAACTTAATTTAATATGTATTCTATATAAAATTTACTACCTCATCAATCAAAATTGGTTTATTTAGATAATAAGAAAAAAAATCCTTGAACAAGAAATATTTACATTTTTTAGTTGTAACTAAAAATATGAGTGTTAAAAAACCAATAGACTTAATTTTTTAAAAAATAAAATTAGATGTATTTGGATATATAAAAGAATCATCTAAAGTTTCTAAACTAACAAAAATTACTAAAGAAATATTTAAGAAATTAGAATTAGATCAACAATCTAATTTAGTTGTACTTAAAAAATAAGAATATTAATTTGTAGACAAACTTGAACCTTAGATTCACAATTGTTTTGTTAAAAAAATTTAAAAATAATATAAACTTTAACCTTAGAAAGCATTATGATTTATAACAAGATCTTTGTAAAATTAGAGCTAAAATTTCTTTTAAATAGTTGATTCATATAATAGCAACTATTAAAAATATCTATTGATTAGAAGTATATATTAAATTATCCATCTAAAAAAATATATATTTTAATATATTTTAATATATTTTATATGTTTTAGAAATATAAATAATAAATAATAAAAGATAGATAATTCAACTATATAAGAATTTATTAAAAAAAAATTGATCAAATATTTTTTAAAATTTTAAAAATTTACAAACTCAAAAGCAAAAATATTTTGTTTATATATTTTGTAATAATCTTTGTATTGTTTTAGAAAACCATTAATGTCAAGAACATAAATCTACAAAAAAATTTAAAAAGATAATATATTCTTATATCAATAAGAGAAAGAAATATATAAATAAAATAAAATAAAAAAAATATTAAAAAAAGATATTAAATAGAAAAATAACTAAAATATCTATTGTAAATATTAAAGAAATTAAAGAGTCTTGAAACAAGAATAGAATATAATAAAATATTGATAAGATTGAAGATGGCCTTAGTCTTCCATCTATATATACTAATTACTATAAAAGTCTTTTAAAAACTTCCCAAGAGCTATAAGACTTGTGTCTTAAACATCAAGTTATAGATTATTTTTAATTTGGTTTTTTAAAAGTAGAAAACTTATAGAATAAGTTTTAATAGCCACCTAAGATATCTAAAGAAATCTAAAGATCTAATCCACATCTATAAAAAATTAAATTTTTTTTTTATAAAAACACATTATTTGCTTAATATATTTTTACTTACTTCTACCAACTTCTATCTATCTAAATAATATAAGCATTTGTTGCAATTAAAAACTTAATAAAAAAGAGAGCTTTTATTCTAATTTTTGTTAGTTAATCTTTAATGTATACAAAAACACTACTATCTAAAATTAAATATTATTGTGCTAGAATCTCATATATTGAATTCTTTATTTAAAAATTCTCACCTTATTTCTATATTGAATACAATATTTTGTCCAATAAATGCTAATCTTTAAATAACAAAAAAAATTAGATTAAAGATTTATTGCTTAATAGGTAAGACAAACATAAAGAGAAGGTTGTAGGCAAAATTCTATTCTAATTAGAAGATATATTCTATGGTCATTATTCCATCTTAAATACTCTATAGATAGGATATAGTTCTGTTTTTAGATTTAGAATTTTTATATAGGATACAATTGCTCTTTAATAAACTCCAACTAATCCTTTTAATACAATTTAACAAATGTAATGTTTTGATAATTTAAAAAAATTCTTGTAATTATTCCAAAATTAAAAATAATATTGTTGAAAAAATCTAATTTTAAATTTATTATTAAAATAGTAGGTAATTCTAAAAACTTTCAAATTATATCTTTTATAGGAGAAATAAGTATTTTTTAGATAATTGAAGATATGTATTCTAAATCTAAGTTTCTTATAAAAACTTTAATTAAATTGATACTAAATTTAGATAACTTAATTAATTATAATATAAATTATTTTATTTTTTTCTAATTATTTTTTCTTATCTAAATTTCTAAATCATCTTCTTTAATATTTTTAGATAAAAATTCATTTGGAAGCTGAAGATATAGTAGAAATCATTACTATCAATAAAATGATCTACTTATTGCTTTGGAATTGGATCTACAGTCTTCAATTTCCAATATCTCCTTCTTTGGAATTCCAAATATAATAATTCTTCTATGTAAGATATAGGTCTTACAATCACTTCTTCAATTGCACCTCCTAATTTCCAAAAGCTCTTGTATAATTCTTTGTATTCTCAAAAGAGTGACAATAGATATGATTTGTATACCTTAACTTCAAGCGCCTACTCCTCCCTTATAAAAGCTCCAAATCTCTTAATTTTTATACCAAATTTGTAATTAAAAAAAATAAGTTTTTTAATCCTAGCCTTTGATTTTTGAATGCTTTAATTGAAGTTGCCAAAATCCTTGTTCTTATTGTAGACACCCTACTCAAAGCCTATTAGACATGACTATTGACCAATGGAGATGAAGATCTTTACTCCTTACCTTCATTCATCCATACCTTACTTTCATCCTTCCAAATAAGTCTCTTAGTAGTTTAATTTTTCATCTTTAGGCTCCAATCTCTTCTCAAGGCTTCATACTAAATATTTAGGTCCTATATAATTTAAATGCCATAATCAAAGTAAGTAAAATACCAAAATAAAGTTTTTTATACCAACTTCTTTTAATTTCATATACTAATCATTTAAACACACATTTAGACTTATAAAAAAATTATATGTTTTGACTAATTTTTACGTATTATAAATAATTATAATATAACATGATTTATATTGACGTCGTGATATTGTCACAACATTGCAATAGTCAATCTTACATCTAATAGAAATTCCTTCATTCAGTTTAAGATTATTTATATTTTTATTATTTATATTTTATTATTTTTTAATTTTTAATTTTATTTTAATTTTATTATGATAATTTTATTTACATACAAATTAAAAGTCATATTATAAAAAAAATTAATATCATTAATATAGATTAAATATTTTAAAAATTAAAAAATTAAAAAATTAAAAATTATTATTAAAATAATAATATCATCAAAAAATATAAAAATTATAGATAGAATATTTTAATTGAAACAATTTCATATGTGTATATATATAATAGTTCTAAGTCAATTGCTTCCAACAACAAAAACAAAGAATTAAGTATAGAAAGAAAATATCAATTATTAATCACAAATTTTCATATAATCTTAGCACATTCAATTATTTACATATTGTCAAACTTTCAACCATAGATGTTATACCAATTGCACAAAATAGCTCAGAGTCCTAGCCTTAACTTTATTGTATAAAATCCAAATCACCAATACAAACCTTGACTTTAGACAATGATTGCTATGTCTTTTCAAATCCTACAAAAATAAGTCTTATGCTTTTGGAATGAGCTTGAAGTTAGTTCTCAAATTCTAATTGCTAATCTCCAAATGATCGAATATTTTGCCCTTGGTGGTTGTTTTTATAGCTAAAGGTCTGATTTCGACCCTGTCCCATACACAATCAATCCTTGGATATCAATCCAATCTATCTTAAGGATTTTTAAGCTTGACCCTATCCTCAACTTAATCTTAGTATCAACCATATTAATTATTTATTTCATCTATCTTATTTTTATCAATTTATGGCTTTTTAAAAATAATAAAAGAGTTTTTACAACCTAGAAAGAAAAATTAATAACTAACTTTTATCTATTAGCTATTAAGACAAGAAAATAATCTAAGAGGCTTACATAAAATCTTTCTTAAGTATCTTGAGTTTCTACTGAACCAAGATAATTGAATATTAAGTAGAAATCATTCTTATTTATATATTTCACCACATAAACATGTTACAACATGACAATGCTATATGGCCAATTTGTAATATAAGTGGCTAATCTGTGCAATATATGGCCAACTTGTTAGCCAAGTTTTCAACCAACTAGTCATTTATAAATACATATAAAGTCTATAAAGCTTTTAAAAAGCTTTTTAATGAGATATCAATAATTTAATCTATTTACTTACTTCTACTTAATTTTATTTATTCAAGTAAATATGCTAGTGAATATAGATATCTATTACATAAAGATAAATTTTATCCTCAGACTTTTAATATCACTTTATAACAATAGGAAACTTGTAAGAAAAGTTTTAATAGCCACATGATATATCTATAAAAATCTAAATATTTAATGTATATCTAAGAATTTTTTTCAAAATATCTTAAATTAGATATTATTTATATAATATCTTTTTAATTATTTCTATTTATTTCTATTTATTTCTATTTATTTAAATGATATTATCATCTATTATATTATAACAAATAGCTCTACAATTTTATTTTGACTACTTGGAACTAACCTAAAGTAATTGTAAAAGATCAATATTATTTTATTTATTAAGCTTTAATTAATTTTAAATACTTCTTTTTAAATATTTTTTTATTATAGCCATAGTATGAATAAACAGCACATCACAAGATTTTATCTACAATCATCTAATAGGATTTTATCTAGCTTATTATTCTTAGATAAAATCTTATTTTATATAAATATAACAAAATTTGAAAAGACCAATACCAATTGTAGAGGTTGGTATAATTGATTGGAGAAGCTTACTATTACTATGAAATTTTAGATTTAAATCTCAAAGATAGTAGTTATAAGTAGAGATCATACTTGTTAAAAAAATTATTTTGGTCTAGCCACAATTCTTCTATGTACTTCTTCTCCTTTGGCTTCTTCTCCTCTTTTTAGTATTGAGTTCCTATTTTATGATGGCAAATGCATGCATAGATAGACACATCAAAGTAAAATCAAAACTATTCAAAATCCATAAATAGATAATAATTATTAATCCCAAGTTTGGAAGATATTGTCATATTACATATTGTCTTGTTTGGAAATGCGCCAAGCACTTGGCTGTGGAGGGTGAAGTTGTGGTCTACAAATATTCAAGAAACCTTAACAAGCTTCACTCATATAAGAAGAATATGATTCAAATTTCAATATAAGAGTGCTTACGTCAATACAAAGTGCTTAAAAATATTCTTCTTGATAACTTCAACTATACACAAAATCCAATTGCTTGATTACGTTCACAATTAAGCAACTAAGATTTCTCTTTGCAAGTTCTAATATTAATTACTGAGTTTCAGTAAGTTATAACTCTTAATTTGATTATCAACTTGGTTTGAATATTTGCATGCAAATATCAATATAAGGCTTCTATATGCTTACAAAGTTTCAGCCCAACCCAACTTACAAATTGTGGAAAATCAACCAAAAACCTCACTAATATTATTTGGCCGCCAACTTTAAAGTTGATATACATGCTCCAGCAGCAATTTCTCCTTCTTCAATTATTAACTTCAACTCAAAATTGGTATATAGTATGAATTTCAAAAACTATACCAAATTTTATCTTGTTTTAATTAATAAATCTCTAGATATTACAAAAACCCTAAATAATCCTAGATTGCCAACTTTTGGTACCTTCTCGTACTAAAGATCAAATACATCTTGATTGCATCATTTGATTGTTATAATTTTTCATTCAATCTTAGTGCATTCAATCATCCACATACCATCAAATTTTTAACTATAAATATCACACCAATTGCATAAAATAGCTAAAAATGCTAGCCCTAACTTTATTGCATAAAAATCCAATCTCCAATACAAACTCTAATTTTTTATAACAATCGCTAAGTCCTCCCAAACTTTAAAGAAACAAGTCTAATGTCTTTAAAACAAGCTTGAAGCTAGCTCTTCAACTCTAATCCTTGATCTTCAAATGACTTGATACCTTGTCCTTCATGGCTATTTGTAAGGCTAGAGGTCTGATTTTGACCTTGTCCCATACATGGTCAATCCCCGGGTATCAATCCAACTTATTCTAAGAGTTTTTAAGCTTAACCCAACCTTTAATTTAATCCTAGTATCAACCATATTAATTATTTACCTCTTCTATTCTATTTTTATGAACTAATGGCTTTTTAAAAGCAAGAAAAGAGTTTTTACAACCTAGAAGAAAAATTTAATAACTAACTTTTATCTATTAGCTATTAAAATAAGAAAATATTCTAAGAGGCTCTCATAAAAAAAAATTTAAATATCTTAAGTTTCTATTGAATTAAGATAATTGAATATTAAGTAAAAATCATTCTTATTTATATTTTTTACTATATAAAGGTGTTACAATACAACAACGCTTAGCCTCAATCCTTGGCATAAATAATTAAATCAAGTTCAAGAATGATTTATCATAGGTATTTTTGCTCACATTCTTTTTTAAAAATAGAAATAAGAATAGCTTCATTCTAATATTCATATCAAATTTTGACTAAGATATTATGATTCACCCTTTTTGTTAAACAACTCTCTTGTTATATATCATTGTAATCATTATCATTGTCACCATCTGCCCTCTTATTATGTTTGCCTCTATAGACAGAGATGGAATACAAGGATCCAATGCCACTTGTTTTTTAAATATTGGATGCAGTGCTACATGAGGAATGGCGTCCATGACAAGGCTGCCATCACCACCTCATAAATTGCTCCACTCAAGCTTATTTAATGCCACCTTTAAATCTAATCCATTCCAAATCCTTGCAACATTCTAAGTTTTATATCTTGTATCCTTGGTTTCAAACATCCCACCCTAAGTCCTAGGTTTCAAACATCTTGTCTTAAGTTCTAAGTTTCAAATATTGACTCATATTGTGTATATTACATAAGCCTTGATTTATTTTCTAAGCATCTCATATCTATCATGATACATAATAAAAATACCACTAGTTAAATTATTGGAATGAAATTTAACCTTGTTCAATTTTTTCTTTATAATGTTATATTTTAGTTATCATTTTTTATTTCTGAAACAAAACAAATAAATTATAAATATTTTTATTCTTAATTTTTTAAATTAGAATTAAATCCATTTTATATAAAAAAATATTCTTCTATTTTTATAATTCCTATTTGATTTTAGACATGTTAAGGATTTTTTTTTTTTTTTTTTTTTTTTTTTTTTTTATCTCTTTTGATTAAAAAATTAAAAAAACTATAAATTTATTTTTATATTAGAAAATTTTATGAGATCTTTTGGATTGGTATTCTCAAAATAATTAATATATATATAAACACACACCTAGTTGCAATAATTTAGTCAATGTTTTATGTAAAGTCATTTAAATTTCAAATATATGTACTATGATATTATAGTCTCAAACAAGGTTCTTGAAATTTGATGATATTGATAATAGTTAGAGTTGAAATGCAAAAAATTGTTTAAAATTTATTTTAAAAGCTCAAATCTTCACTTGTTTGTGTGGTTATCAATCAAATACTACTTGAGCCACTATGGAGAACTAGACTGATTCTTAAGCTATATAAACAAATAATAATAATAATAATTTTAAAAAAAAAATTAAAAAAAAAATTTAAAAAAAAAATTATATTAAATAAAAAAAAGGAAGTGTTAGGTGGACACCCTTTTTTTACTATCTAGACACCTCTCTATACCACACCAATAATACACCACTGCTACAAATTTTTCAACAAGGTAGACACTAATAAGGCTAAAAGGTATAAAAACAACAACAAAAAATATTAGCAATCTACAACAAAAGAACATTAGCAACATAGAAGCTAAACAAAGCAAACAAATATCACAACACAAAGATATCCTACTTTTATTTATTTTCTTTGTTTAGCTTTTGTATTGCTAATATTCTTGTTTTACAAGTTGCTATTTTTTTATTATTATTTTTATACCTCTCAACCTCATTAGTATCTAGCTTGTCAAAAAACTTATAATAGTGGTATATTATTGGTGTAGCATGAGGAAGTATTAATACAATAAAAAGAGGATGTCCACAGAATAAAAGTAGGATATCCACATAATAAAAGGAAAGTGTCTACCTAGTGGTTTTCTTTAAAAAAATATAAATACAAATATAAAAATTATAGATATAAAATAATTTTAAAAAATATAATTTTATTAAATTTTTTTATAAGAAAGAAAAATAATATTATAGATATAAAAGTAATATATATATATATATATATATATATATATATATATATATATAAACTTATATATTTATATATTTAATTCGATTCTTTTGAAAAATCAAATAAATAAATCTACACAAGTATATATGGAGATAGTAATAAATTTCTAAACTATTTTATAAAATTATTATACTAATTTCTTTTAAAATCTTATATGATGATTTATATAGATATGAAATACTTTAAAATCTCTAATTCTCTTTTTAAGCACGATGTTGTGGCAATTATTTTTTCCTTGATTTTTAATCTATTTTAAAGACTTGTTTAAAAACTCTTAATTTTTATTGTATTAAAATACAAAATCAAAGCTATCTTTCAATTAATTTAAATATCTCTTAAAATTTTATGACATTAAGTGTTTATTAGTGTTGTTATGATTGCAATTACAATTAATTTCATTGTAGTAATATTAAATTGATTAGATCTTATTTTTCTTATTTTTCTTATTTTATTTAATATTAAATTTGATTTCATTACACAAGATCATGGTTTTGAAAAAATTACCACCAAATTATTTTAGTTATGAAGTTCATGCCATATCAAAATTATGTATTAAGCAAATCATAATGAGTTGGTATTGCTAAATTTGTATAAAATAAAATGGAAATTCTCTCAATTACATGCATAGTTCAAGGTGGATAAGTTCTAGTAACATCTTGACTTAGTTGATAGAATTAGTTTGAGTTTATTTTAAATCAATAGATTTTTTTATTTTTATTTTTCATTTAAAAATGAGAAGAAAAAGAAAAAGAAAAACATATTATTTATTCATGGCTGCAACAGGTGGAGCATTAGTTTAAGGTGCATAGAATAAAAGGTTAATAACTTCAAAACAAGTCAATATGAAATTCTATGGGATTTCAAATTTACAACAGATCATTACTTAGCAGGTTTTTCTTTGAAACAACCTTGATACATGAGTGTAACAATAATATATCAAGGTTGGCTTTGTTTTGTAAGCTTGAGAGGTCATAGATGCCAGAGTTTTCCATATCTAGGGAACCCTAATAAACATATCTAGGGAACCCTAATGAACATATCTAGGGAGCCCTAATAAACATATCTAGGAAACCGTGATGAGACAGGGGAATTAGTGCGGATGAAAGCACGAGGATGGATGAGGAGGATGGAGGTGAGCCAAAGGAGGAGGAAGACGAAGCCTCTAGATGTGGAGCTTCTCCACCTTCCTTCCTTCTCGTCGATGTAGGGCTTCACCTCCAATTCCTAGTGCAAGTGTTGTTGGTGATCGGATTCTGCCTCGTCCACTTGGCCGAGGTTTTACGTTGTATGTGTCTGTCTGTGTAAGGTCGTGTCCACAACCACAGGAAGGAAGTTAACCCACGGTCGGCTCCTGTTTGAAAGGAGCAGCCATGCCCAAGAAAATGGGCACCAACAGTAAGGCCGAGGAGGCGCGAGCGCGCAAAGCCGAGGCTCATGTGGAGAAGAAGGTGAAGGAGGAGCGCATGAAGGAGGAAACGTATTGGAAGGAGGCCGAGGGACCCGTGTCCAAGGCCGCCAAGAAGCGGGAGGAAGAGGCCGAGCGGAGAGCCGAGGCTGCTGCCAAGAAGCTCGAGGCCAAGAAGCTTGCCGAGCAAGAGGAGAAGGAGTTGGATAAGTACGGCAAACGTGTTGACAAGAAGGCCACACGTGTGGCTGTCCCCGTGCCGAAAGTCACAGCTGCAGAGCTGGCGAGACGGAAGGAGGAGGAGCAGGCAGCGTTGGCAGCTCAAGCTGCAGCGGCGAAGAAGAGGGAGCTCCGAATGAGCAACCCAGATGAGTATGAGAAGTTGGTCAATGTTTCGAATCGGAATCGGGAGGACGATCTCGTGGATGCGCGAGACTTGGAGTCGGCGTTGGCGCAAATCGGCACTCTGAATGCTCCAGAATTGCCTGCTGATCGGCATCCGGAGCGAAGATTGAAAGCTTCGTACAAGGTATTTCTGTATATCTTTCAGACCACGTGGTACTGCACAATCATAATGAATTCTCGGTATGATGCGCTATAATGAGCGTCCTTTCAGTATCTTCTGCCTGCGATGTAATTGTGAAAAGATGTATTCTTCTCCATTCTCATCTCAAGCTCTCATGCTTGCTTAACAGGCATTTGAAGAGGCAGAGCTGCCAATTCTCAAAGAAGAGAAACCGGGCCTTACTCACACTCAATACAAGGATATGTTGTGGAAGCTGTGGAAGAAGTCGCCGGATAATCCTCTGAACCAGGACAAGTGAGGATCTGTACATTCGTTGTGGTTTTTCACTTGTGCATTTTCTTCTCGACGTGCTTAGAAGTGTACTTTGTAGTCTCGAGACCTTGGATTCCTTTGCTGAAGCAGTGTTCATAGATCGCAAAGGTTTCAGAGAGGTTTCAGGAAATGTCATGTTCTCCCAAGTGTGGATGGCAGAGTGTCCTGCTTCAATGTAACGTTTTCACGAAAAGTAGCGTATAATTTCTAGAGTTTTAGTGTATAGGAAGAGTTTTAAAAAACGTGAGACCCCAAGGGCAATTTACCAAGCAAGCGGTGATACTGCATTTAAAACCATTGGTTGTCTCTTGGCACCCGCTGTCTCATTTTGAAACTACCAAACTGACAGTCCCGTTTCCCATCTTTCGTTAAATGTAATGCACTCAAATCAATGAATGTCGATCTACCTTATGGGCTGTTATGTTGCACGAAGGTGCTAAAGCAAGTTGGACCTAAAAAAATTCTATTGCAAGCTTGACTGTACAAAGTGTATGCTTTCCATTTAGTTCGAAGTCCTTTTATCTGTTTTTTGGTTTAAGCCATTTAGGCTGTAGCATGTAACGTCTTTTGAAATGTACTGTTTAGGTCGCACAAGTCTGTGCACTTGCATGAATCAAGTAATCTTACTATGCTACATATCTCACAAGCCTCTAATTGCCACTCTTGACACATGTTGACGTTTCATCTCACGTGTTCTCGAGTTGATCTGGGATTATTTGCAGTATTCTGAGGTGGTCTGGATAATTTTTTGTAAAATTATGAAACTTGACTGGTCGATCTAATGGGTAGACTTAATATGCTGCCATCAATCACTTGTTATTCGATAATATTTACCGTTCTGAATCCTTTGAGCAGGTTTCCGTCGTCATATTGGGACTCCAAACTCTGCATATGTTTATCTACTAACCCTGCCGAAACTTGCAGTCGGAGGATATCAATAAGACTAGTTCGGATTTTTTTTAAGGTCAAGTTACTAGAGCAATGCCATCGGTACATCCTCATCAGTGTCTCAACTTGATGAAAATGGACCAAGCTTGAAATCCTCATTTTCTGGAGCTGCCTGATGCCTTCACTATCAAAAGAAGCTCGTGATGATGAAGCGAACTCTTCATTTTTAAAGGAAATCTCTCCGTCAAGACTGTTGTCCAACATCAACTCAAGCGGGTGGTCTTAGTGCGCGGTGTCCACACATCCTGGGAATACGGTTCATTTTCAGCTTCCTCAGCAATTCTTCAGCACTAAGAAATCACCTAAAGGTTCCTCTGCACGAAATATTCAGTTCTGCTGCAGTCTCGAGTTTATTTGATTAAGCGGAAAAATGTTGTGTAAAATCATGACACTCGAGGGCAATGGAAGAATTCTAATACAGTTTTATCCTAGCATTCCTAGTTGAGGAGGAGAAGTTGCCACGCAGGGATGTACGCACAGAGAATAGCAAATCTGAAGCCACTGCCAGCAAATCTTGAAATTAACCGAAGATTCAGCATCCTAGACTTGCGACTGCTGTCGCTGGGGATACAACTAACAACAATTGGGAAACCACCAACTACTCAAATCGGTAGTGGATTTCAAATTACTTGCGGAATGACTGCTGAACCGAATTGAGAGAAGCGAGAAGGAGTCCTCCACTGCACCGTCGAAGGCAGTCTCAGCTCATAGACCCACCAAGTGGCAAGAAAACACCCAAATCAGATCCCATTACTAGCAAACTATTGGTGATCACAGACACGTTGATATCTGAAAGTGATCGAAACCGTCAGTTATTAGAACGAGCATCAGCATATGCTCATCCTTCATCTACGACCTCACACACGGATGCACAAGAATTGAGGCATTATCCAGTACTCTTTTCCACCATAAAGACAACATCTGGCGTCACGAACAAGTCCTTGCTTGCAGGCGTCTTTCATGAAGTGACATATCCTCTACACAAGCAAACCTTTGCCTCACTGTTACAAAACACAACAATAGATCACAAAGAAAAATTATGGAGTCCGAAGTTAGTTAGCATAGAACATCCAGTGGTCTTCGATGTTTCAAATCCTCAGCTTCCATTGAAACCTTACTTACATGGCACGATCCCCAAAAGTTTTGCATTTGAAACTGTCTTCCTATGCGAGGATTACCCTAAATGTGCATCATCACCGAGTCTTTTCTGCAATTCATTTAGGAATAGAAGATTGATCATTTTATTTATTTTTGAATTGTCTCTTGTGCTTATGATATGTGTACAGCTATAAAGTTGCTCCAACTCCTTAGTGCGCAAAACACAGAATCACATTTATAGATTGATTTGTATCCTGCTATCTATTTTTTGGTTGTATTATTAGGATTCAATCAAAAAAATAGAAATACGTGATTTGGTAGCACACAAATTAGTGCCTTGAATAAATGAGCCTAATTATTACTGCCTATAACTACTACCGTCACGTAATTAAAAGAATATTGCAGTAGCTCATTTTTAAATACATAAGTGAACCGCAGGGGCAGATTTTAATTGATTAAAGCATTTCGTACTGAATTGTAAACAGAGACTTTAAACGAAGGCATGGTAATACACAGCACCAACACACAAACTGAAGTTCAAACCTCATAACCACTTCACCTCATGGAAATCGAAACGAGAAGAAGGTCGCTAGATTGGACAATGCACGATTCACCCAATGTGACTGATGTGGCATTCAAAACAAACCTTGGCTTAGAGGAAAATACTAAAGCAAGGATGGAAGAACGTAAAGGTGCACCGAGAAATTAACTGCGTAGCTAGTGCTGGTCTCGAAGGCTTCTGTTAACCACAGTCGCGTGAGTAGCCGCTTCTGTAACATGAGGTTTGGAAACAGGGCAGAGATTGGATTAAGTGGGTAAGCACATGGCACCAGAAACGAGATGAATGGCGTGCCAACATGGCAGCAACACCTACAATGAGTAAAGCAGGACGTTTATATCTGCGAATCATATGCAACATAATTGGAAAAGAAAACCAGGTCGGCAAATATATAGACTATCTGATTCGGTGGCATTTTCTACCGCCAGAAACACAAGAGACGCTTTATGTTGGAAGTATAATGAGCTTTTCATATGCTGAATTCTTCTGTAAAGTAATGATATCTGTTCAGAATGCATGACTCTGGTTCCCGGGTAGCATGTGCGTCACAGTTTGCCTATTCTTCACTCATAACCATTCAGAAGCCATCCTGTACAGTCTACTAATAAAAGTCCACAAACCACAACTGAACACCTTAATTTCGTAGAAACTGATGGTAAAACATTTGCATAAAGGACATCGCCTGCGTCCCAAATAGTCTTGCCTCTTAAACAAGGGATAAGGCAAAGCGACAACATGCGTCAGCACAGACACAATACGCGCAACCCACCGAGAGTACTCACGTTGACAAACCCACCATCTGCACAGACAACTGTGACAGTGACTGCGTCGTTCGTGGGAGTATTTAGAAGGAACTCATGCAACACACCATCAACGCAACCAAGCGCCTCTTCACAACCCCTGGACATCTCGAATAAGTGGGCTTCAAAGAAGCTCTTGTCCCCGCCGCAAAGGCTTTCGAAAGACAGGCCTCCTGATTGGGAACTGCATGGTAGAGTGTATTCACGTCGGGACACGTTCGAAGAAACGAAGAGGGATCCAGAGTAGAAAAACAAAAGGACCAAGAGCCGCGAAGAAAATCCTCGTGACTAGTTACGGGCTGAGGGGATAGTGGACAAGTGTGCAACAAGGGGGAGTACAGTAGTGCGCACCCATGCATTGCCAAACCTCGAGAGCATCATCGTCAGGGATGGCGCACTCGCCCGCAGTCGAGGTGACTGCCGTTGGAGCGAGCTCGTCTCCGAGCGGGGAACTAGGTCCGCGGTGATCGATTGCCATTCCGCCCCTCGCTCATCGGAGCCCCCGACCGCGGGTTTAGGAACGCGGCGAACACCCCTACTGGTATCCACTGGCCGCGTGTTCGCCCTCCGCTACGGAATGAACCAACACATGTCGTATTCTGCAAATTTCTTAAATATACATATATTCGAAAAAATCAGCTGATGTTCGTTAAATGAAATTTTAAATGGCATAACTAGGTTTGACGAAAATATTCTCATGAGATCCAAGATAGTACGTTTCTCTTGTTGGTTGTGGCATTCGCACTTTCGTACTTGAAGTTGATCAATGAATGCAGTAATTGTCTTTTTTGCCACATTTAAGAAAAAATAGCACTCTTTATATTTTGTTTTTCAGTTATTTTAATGCACTTCATACTTTTTAGGATTTTTTGCAAAGAAACTTTTTATAAATTTTCAGAAATCAAATAATTTGGATAGACAGGTGTAATTAAAGCTTTCCATGGAGGAAAGTTATAGCAATGTATTGTGATGTTGAGCATGTTCCAAAAATCTTGTGAACTAGAAAAAGTAGTTGTTGCATTGCTAGAATGGTTTTTGATAAGACAACAACAAGGTGGGACAACTTGATTCTAGAAAGTTAGAATTAGAAAAGAGTCCATCAATTATTAAAAACATTGCCAAATATATAAGAAATAATGCTTGCAAAAAAGAAAGAAATAACTAAAAGAATCTACAAAGAAAGGTAGTGCACTTGTGTCCTTTATGTGATATAACCTATATTGTCTAATCAAAACTATTAAGTTATTTCTTGGTATATATTTATGGAGAAATATCTCCTTTTTTTAATATAAAGAACATGATGTTGGAATAATTAATAAGAAAAAATCTTTATTTTTTTGAAAAAAAAGAATATTACTGCCTCCATATATGTGTTGTAATGATAACTTTAAGCTTGATGCCAATTAGATAAATTATTTTTTTAATCAATTAAATCTTATACAATTTCTAAATATATTTTATTATTTTACTTTAGTTTGAAGTTGGAGGATTATAGTAAATATTATAAATAGCTAAAAAGTCTAAAATCTTCCATATTAAAAAATAATAATATAGTCTAACTTTAAAATATAAATTTTATTTTTTTACTTATATTGGACTTTATTATGTTTATATATATATATATATGTGTGTGTGTGTGTGTGTGTATATATGATTCTTAGTGATAATAAATATCTAATAGAATTTAACTATAAATAAATGACATATTTTATCTAAAATTAATTGCATGATCTTCAAACAACCAATGTTAAAATTAAACAATGAAACCTTTTTGGTTTTAAAAAGTTTTTGTAGAAAGTGTCTTATAATTTGGATACTTATCTTATTATAGATCTATAATTGTTATTGGATGTAGTATGTAATATTAGATCTACAATTGTTACATACTACATCCAATAACAATTGTAGATCTAACCTACATCTAAGAAACTTTTATAATATTTTATAATTAAATAATTATCAATTAAAAATATTTCTATTTATATTCACTTATATTAATATTATATTTTCTATATTATAATTATTATTTCTTCTTCCAAAGCTAATTTTTACAAGAAGCAATGAAATCTAAAGTTGTTTTACAAATTAAAATACTGTGCACTTTGTCATAAGTTAGTTATTGCACATTTGATTATTATTTAGATCTTTATAACACCTTCAAATAACATACTTTAGATACTACTCAATGTAATACTAATGTTTGTAGTTATTATTGAAAGTCTCTTTAAAACATGTAATATATAAATTATGTCATATTTTATTTTTTATCTAAAATAATATGTTAGTTTTATAGATTCTTATGTTGGTTTTGATATTGTGATGTAAAAATTTGTGACAATCTAAGTGGCTAATATGATAGTTTTGCAAATAATAGTTCTAATAACTTTTGTGAGCAAGTCCCTGGCTAATTAAGTCATTGAGAAGATGGCTCTCTAAATGGCTGCAGTAGGTAAAGACTTGAAAAGCGCAACCTGTGCCTTTGTAAATTCTGCCAGATCACATAAATAAAGTAAGTGTCCAAGATCAATAAAGCTCCCAGCTTTTAGATGATTTACCCTTTGTAATACTAAAATATGCTTCACCCTTTAACTCATGTTCTAATGTGTTTACTTCCTATTAAGCTATTTGACTTGCTATATGGTTTTCCATCTTATTGAAGCAAAGTCTAAAATTTAATAAATTTTGAATTTTAAAAGATTATTACAAGTCCTTTACAATTCTAGAAGTTACCTAATCTACAATATTTTGATTCTTCTAAGGATCCATCTAAAGTCTATTAATTAAAATATTACATTCCAAAAACTTTATTTAAGTTGTATAAATTATACATTTTTTCATCTTAGCATATATTTTGATTTCTTTAAATATTTATGATGTATATATATATTTAATTTTTTTAAATAGATAAATAAAAACTTTAAAACATACAAATAATTAATAATCAAATGCTAAAAATTTATTGGAGCATTATAGACTTTTGTAATCATAATGTTACATTTAAATTATTTATATCTAGATTAAAACTTAATCTTTTATTCATTTTTTTCTTCAACATGTCTTAAATTATATGTTTTTATGAATTTATTTTAGTATAATTTTTTATAATAATAGATATAGATATTCAAAGTAAATGATAATTTTTAATGGTTACTATTTTGAATCTATAATAATATACACACTCCTTCAATGATCTCTAATTTTCTTTTATAAAATAATATTAGAAAATCTTATGAATATTACAATGTTAAATTAAATTATTTAAAGATTCTTATCAATGTATTCTTTAATGGAAACTAAATAATTTTATGATAGGTTGTAGATTTTTTCAAATGATGATTGAGCTCTTTTTTAAAGGTTAATTTTGCAATCATAAAAAATGTACTCTTAATAAAGTTTCTATAGCAAGTTAAGACATCCAAAGATATATATGAAGCCAATATAATCTAAAAAATCTCTAATACATTTAATAAGGAAGAGATTTTTTATTTAAATTATTTAAATTATATCTATTTATTATATTTGTAATAATATTTATGACATAAATTAAAATTATTTTAAATATATATATATATATATATATATATATATATATTAAAATTTTATAAAATCAATAGATTTTATAGTTGGATACATGTTCTTAGATATTTTAATTATCTTTAGTAATTATTGTCTTAAAATTATTTAATATTAATATTTATAAGTAATATGTATATAATATCTTTTCATAAAATAAAGACAGCAGTGGATTATTTTTGCATTGATGCAACCTCTAATATTAAATTTTTAAAAAAAATTAATTTAATAAATATAAGTTTTGTAATATAATTCTTTATATATTGATTAAATTAATTGAAATAATTTAATTTTAAATATAATAATAACAAAAAATTAAGAAACAAATTTTAAAATAGAAAATAAAAAATAATATCCTCAATATAAACATGTTTAAAGGTTTCGGTAAGAATACAAAATATTTTTTAAAATCGTGTTTCTTTCAATTAGTTTATCTTAATTATTTTTAATATATATATATATATATATATATATATAATTTTATAGAGCCAATTGCATATAGAAAAAAATAAAGATATATTTGTATATTTTAAAAATAATTATATTGAACTCTTTAAATCATAAATATATTATATTTTTAATACTTTTAGGTTATATAAAACATATCCAAAGAACTCTTAAATCTTGTGGGTGTTATAATCATAATAGGCAATATGATTGTATATTGAAAGAAAAGTATCTATTAATAAATGACTATTATATAAGAAATCTAAAGCATGCAAGTCATAGATAGGATCCAACTAAAAATAAAATACTATTTATCTTCTCAATTTATGGACATCAAACAAATATATAACTATACTTTTTTATGTTAAAAGTCAATTTTTAAATCTTATGCTATATAATTAAAAATGCAAAGATGTATTTGCATTGTCAATTAGATAAATCAATATTATATTTTTTGAATTATTATAGCTATAAATCAAGATTGAATCTAAAGACTTTTATCTTTGGGATACACTTGATATTAATCATGCACTATATAATATTTAGGAAAGATTACATTACAGTCCTTATACAAAATTGTGCAATATTATCTTTTAGATAGAAAAAAAAAAAGAAGAAAAAAAGTGGTATTAAGCGAAAGAAAAACAATAATAATAAGAATAATAATGACAACAACTTAGATTTAAAAATAATCTTGTAAAACTACAATTTAGGTGTATGAATAATATTTTTTAAATAATATTCTTAATAATCTGTTATATGTGTGTCAAAATATAACTATTATTGACAAGATTATTCTGAAAGAAACGATTTTGAAAATAAAAAATAAAAATAGCTCAAATAGTTTTTAAAAAGAAAGAAGGTATTCCTAGTCCCATAAAAACTAGGACTAGAGAACTGTAACCTCTGTACAAAAATTTCAAGCAAAATAAAATAAGCAGAATAATTAATTGATTGTCAACTTTTCTTTTTCTTTTTTTCTTCTCAACTTCTGATTGTGTAAGAAATCTTTGTAAAGTATTGCATTATTTGCAAAGAATACAAAACAAAACAAATATAATATAATAAACTTACTTAGCATAAATTGAACTATGAATAGAATGGTTAATCATAAAAAAAAACCCACCACGAGAAATCCTTTCTGCAGCATGGGACTTTTCTTGTCTTTTACAAGTTTTTGTAGAGCATTTATTCCCACAGTCTTTTCCATATTGATATATTTCCTAAAGACAGTTCTAAAAGAACAAACCACCTTAACATAAATGGTTTGAATATACAAAATAAAATGTAAATTTATCATAAATATTGTTATTACATTTTACAAAATAAATGAATAAGAATACAAAAAACAAATTTATATATACACACACATTGATGTACTTATATTATTTTGTAAGGGAGAGGAGAGGAGAGAAGTTTTATATTAAAACATGAACCTGGTGTGGTGGGGTAGAGCATGAGACAAGAGAGCATGGACTAGTGATCCATAGACATGCTCTTGTTCTGAGTAGCTGAATGTGCAAGGAAGCAAAGTCCATCAGCTGTGCAAGTTATTCTTGGTGTGGTTGGCATTCCTGTTTTACTGGCCCAATGCTCCTCCAATTCCTGCACTGATGGGTCTGGGAGATGTGGTCGAACCCATCCATCCATTCTGAGTGGACTCAATAATAACAATAACAACACACCCAAGCCTCCATCCTTTCCTGAGTGGAGTTAGATGGATGGATGGATGAATGAATGGTTGTTTGATTGAACGAAACCATTCCATCCACTAGCTTCTCACAAATGCCATTGCTCGCCGTTGCCAGGAAAAGGGATTGCTCGTCTCTCCTAGTTTCAGCTCTTTTTCCTTCCGCTTTCCAGTTGTCTTTCCCTATTGCCGGCCTATTTTCCTGGCTATCGATGGTGCGTTATTCGTGCGCACCATCCTCGTCACCCATCGTCACCTGATCGTGATGTAACCTTCACCACGTAAAACTTTTAAAATCCTCTGATCTTGTCCGAGAGACTGCTTTCGCTGTGATTTGTTGTCCTGCAATCACTCATGCTTGGATTTCAAATTGATGTTTCTAAATTCCCTCGAGCCGAAGAAGAGCTAGTAGGACTGAAAACCCGTCTGCGCAAATGTACCTCAAAGTAGCTGGAGCAGCATTGTACATGTGTCAGCGAGATAAATAAACAGTTCGGTAACAAAAACCTAAGTCAGTCTGGTGTTGAAAGAAACGAATAAATAACACGGACGACAAGGAAAGTTTCCGGAGGAGGTACATCGGGTAAGCGACCGGGTGGGCTAGTAGGGGCTCCACAGCTCACGCAGGGTCCAAAAATGGACTAAAGCGAGGGAGAACCATACGGCAGTGTCAAGCAGGGGCCAACTCCACTGACGAAGTGAGGGGCAGCAACACTCGATCGAACTGCACCTCTTCCCAGCGCACAGCACTCTCAAGCCTATATGATCGGAATAATAGTACTAATGCTGATATTAGAATTCGGACACGATCATGGTGTTTTCAACCACTCAATATGTTCACACACATATAATCTGCTTTCATTATTGCTTGATTTGAACTCCTATTCAATCGCTTCAAATAGAGTCCAGCATTTTACTGGATGGCCTTCTCGTGAGTGAGTGTGTGTGTAAGTGTGTATACATACACGCAGTTAAGGTTGTAAAATGTTTCGTTGTTGGTCATCACATCATTAATGATTGCTTCCCTTTTAATTCGGATCTCTCAGTCTGTTGTCATTTTTTAGCGTGAAAGATTTTATGCTATTATTATTTTGATTGGATTGGTTTTGGTTTTATACACAGTTTATGTGTGTTTAACATTTATATTTAGATGTATATGCATAGCAAAGATGATGTTGGGGTTTCATAATACAAAGATAAATGTGTCTTTGCCATCTTATAAATTTTTTGAAATAGTTTTTATATTACACTTCTTTTCCAGAGGAGAAATGAAAGAAATTATTTCCTCTTAAATTGCTTTTACTTTGGCTACTTTGGATTGAATGTGTGCAAAACCAATATGTTGCCCTTTACATTTGCTCTCTGGAGTGACACATTGAAAATCACATTTTCAGAGAATAATCTAGGTGAAAAAAAACTCGAAAAAACAAGTAGAAGGAAAAAGAACAAATTTGCGTTCAAGACAATATAATTTTAAGAATGACCCTAAAAATGACCTTTCACAAAGTTTGAATGAGATTCATTGTGGAGGACGACACAAAGATGTATTCTTGGCGGGCATAAATGTCCGAAAGAGATATTTGTTTTAACTATATTTTTCCTTCACCAAGATTCAGAGTGCTCACATGGAAGCTTGGCTTACAGAGTACGCGAAAGTCAGATCTGTGTTTGGAACGCATACACACGTGGCCCCCACAACAAAAAGAAAAAAGAAAAAAATGAAAAGCGCACCTCCACTCACTCACTCATACACTCCATGACTTCCATCCAACACTCCTAATCAATGACCCATTATTTTCCCAGTACGAACAGACTACATTCATCTACCCGTCCATGAAGCACACGGAGCCATCAGGATCACGGCATATGCGGGGCATCAGAAGCAGCAGTGAGGACCAGGTGAGCGTTGGAAGTAAGCCGACCGTCCCTCTTTTCATCCGTCTCGACGCGGCGGGGAGTGCCGGCTTCACTCCTCGCGATCGCCACCGTGCCGCGTCGGAGCTCGAGATCCGGGCGCACTTGAGATCCGACGGGGTGGAAAGGTACCCGGCGGGTATCATAGGGGGGGAGAGAGAGTGCAGCGGAGTTCGTCGGCGATGGGGGAGAGAGAGAGTGTGTTTCCACCACAGCCCAAAAGGGCCCTCACCCTTCGTCCCTATTGTGGCCCTTTCTCTCGCTCTCTCTCTGTTCCTCTTGCTCCTCTGCACTTCCTCTGTCTTCCTCACCATCCCTCGCTCTCTCCTCACCTCCATCACTTCTCGCTTGCTGAGCCATGGCCTCGGCTGTGCTTGATGCTCCTGCTACCACCGAAGTCGATCAGATCGATCGGATTCGCCTCGAGTTGGCTACGCTTAACCAGATCAGGTCCATTGCACTGTTTTCCTTCTTCCCTGCGATGTGCATTGTTTCCCGCTGCGGGATATGCTCTGTGATCATCCCGAGCTTCGTTTATTCTCGCAATGCTGGTGGAATAATTTTTCTTGACAATCGTCTCACTTCTGAAGGCATTGCGGATACTTCTGTTCTACATTCATCGCGCGAAGTTTGACAATGTGACTTGGCGCTGCGGAGTGTGTCCGTGCCAGCGGGGCAGTGTAGGTGTCGTGTTTACTCTGCATCCTCTACGCGGATGCCCTGGTGTCGAAATGAAGACGTAAATCTGTGTTAGGAAATCTCCGTTTTTGGTCACTGTTAATGCTAGTTTGGTCCGTGGTTGTTTCAATGTGGATCTTTTTCTGGATCTCCTGTCTTGAGGGACAGAGTATCTTTTGAATTTTTTGCAAACGCTTTTGCTAAAACTCTACTAAGCTTTTATCTGCCTGCCACATCGAAACATTGATATTTAGTGATTTGGGAAGTAATCAATTCGACGAATCGCAATGCGGCACGCGCTGCTTATCGATGTCCCCATGAAACTTTGGACTCGTGACTTTACGGTATAGTGCAAGCAGGTTGTTGCGTTCTGCAAGCGAAATCGTGCTGTAGATGCTCGAAGGAACTGTTGTGTTAAAGGATGAATTCGAATTATTGAGCAGCGTATGTCAAGTTCGCTCACCAAAATTTTCGGTTTGTGCAGCGATAATGAGAAGCAAGGATTTCTTAAACTCATTGGACGATACTTGAGGTTCGTGTAACTGTACCTTCTGTTACTAGCGTATTTTACACGGTAATTTTTTTTGTGGATATAGATTTCTTCAAGAGCTAGCTTTTATCATGAACTTTGATCTCTTGTCAACAACGACCACATTCCTTGCACATTTCTAGCATTGTCTGAGCAATCGTACCATCGGTTCTGCGTATAGTTCAGATGATCATTTTCCTGTATTTCAATTATAGTATGTTTTTTCATAAATTTATAGTGAAAGTCTATGTCGATTGAAGTATTCCATGCGGTATTACAAAAGCGACCAATTTAACACAAAATGTAACAGTACAAGTTGTTTGTGCTGGAATCCTGAACAAATCGATTGAAGTAACCCAAATGCGGATTTCCTTAATTTTTATATTAACTTTTTGATGCATCCTGAATTGGCAGTGGGAAGAGTGAAGCGATTCAGTGGGAGAAGATCAAGGCTCCAACCGATGAGGTTGTCGTTCCGTATGACAAGTTGGCCGATTTCTCCGATGGTGTGAACTTATACCTTCATCCAGCCCTACTCACGGGCCTGACTTTGTGGACTTAAAAAACAAGAGTGATGTCTTCAGTTTCTGCGTACATATCGACTTGCACCTTTAAGTTTCATGATATTGGTGTTATTTCTTATTGTTGTTTCCTCCGTTGTTTACAGATCCCGTCAAAATCAAGTCGCTTCTTGACAATCTTGCAGTGCTTAAGCTTAATGGAGGTCTTGGAACAACAATGGGATGCACTGGTCCAAAGTAAGAGTCGTGGGTCGGCGGCCACAAGAAATTCTTGTCACTGATGATCTATGAAAGAAGTTCCGCACGTCATCTGACGATGTATTGTATTCCTAATTTTTGCAATGTTAACAATACATGCAACTGCAAGTGTGGTGAGGGTACGCAATTGATATTATATTCATTTGGGTTCTGCAGGTCTGTTATTGAGGTTCGCAACGGTTTGACATTTTTGGACCTGATTGTGAAGCAAATCGAGGTGCGAACTTGAAAAACTACATGTTCACGGAGTTATTGTTGATGTCTCAATCGTTACTGCAGAACGTCAATCGTAGGACTGGTAGTCTCACGTAGGCTTCTGAAACGTGATTACGTGCGGAAACTTACACTGTTCATGTTTATTTTCAGAATCTCAACCATACTTACAACGCCAACGTACCCCTTGTCTTGATGAACTCATTCAATACCCACGAAGATACGTTACAGGTTTTTTCACCTTTTGAACAATCACTCCCTATTACAAATATTTTAAAAATTGTGTTCTTGAATTCAGTTTTGTTCGCTGATCTCGACATCACATTTGTTACTTCTTAATATCTAATCGATTATTCTTTTCACCTGTCTTTGTGATTAGTAGCTTCATCATTTTTCCTGACGGAAGTGGTTTGTGAGTTGTCTTTCAGATCGTGCAAAGATATGAGGACTCGAAGTTGGAGGTTATCACTTTCAATCAGGTATTGTATTAGTCTCTTTTTTTGTCGACTCTAGCCTCTATTGTTATTGATGCTTCTGGTTTCTCTTGACGGTTTTAATGAAATTCTTAGTCACTGACGTTCTCGTTATTGATTACAGAGCCAGTACCCTCGCGTTGTTGCAGAGGATATGGTTCCATGGCCTGCCAAGGGCAAGACAGACAACGCTGGCTGGTAGGATGCGTGATTTTTGTGCAACAAGTTGACATCGCAACCAGTCTAAAGAAATTGAACTGTAGTCCGCCTTGAAGTGTAGTTCTAATGTTGCATCTATTTCTTACAGGTACCCACCCGGTCATGGTGACGTGTTCCCATCACTCGCTAACACTGGAAAGCTCGATGAGCTTCTTGCACAGGTACTACGAAACTCTGTTTACGTCTTGGTTTTGAATAAAAAAGTCATAGACAGGAAGACACTGATTCTCAAACCTTATGTTTTCAGGGCAAGGAGTACGTGTTTATTGCCAATTCTGACAACTTGGGGGCGATTGTTGACCTCAGTATCCGAATTCTTCACTTGGCTCTTTTTATTTTTGTGTTTACTGGTTCCTCTTTTGTTATTGTTTCTAATTTAGATAACTGTCGTCCATTTTTATACGAATGCATAACCTTAACTGTTGTCTAGAAATTTTGAACCACCTGGTTGAGAACCAGAACGAGTACTGCATGGAGGTTACACCAAAGACTCTTGCTGATGTCAAGGGTGGAACTTTGATCTCTTACGAAGACAGGGTTCAGGTAAGTGGTCGTATTTGGAGTATGGAGTGTATTTCACATTTCTGTAAAGTACAGTATGACATTGCGAATTGTGTTCCGTTGTTAGTTTTCTTTGGTCACCCATTATACGCGCCGTTACACTCCCTCTAATTATGTAATTATATTTGTGTGTATGCAGCTTCTGGAAATCGCACAGGTTCCTGATGAGCATGTAAGTGATAACTCGTCTCTGATATTTTATTGACTGTTGTCTGTTGGTTAATAACTTTCCTACATGTTCCAAAGCGACCTGCTAAACAAATCCTTCCTTGCAGGTCAATGAGTTCAAGTCAATCGACAAATTCAAAATTTTCAACACCAACAACATGTAAGCTCTTGGACGCCCTGCTTGGGCTTGGTACTTGCTGTATTTGGTACAGGTTTGTGTGCTAGTTAAATTTGTAGAAATTTGTTGAAGTTCTCAATGGTATTAGAGCTGAAAGTGGTTTAGAAGCTTGACAATTTCATGTACTTTTCCTGTAGGTGGGTAAATTTGAAGGCCATCAAGAGGCTGGTCGAAGCTGATGCTTTGCAAATGGAAATTATCCCGAACCCTAAGGTGATGACTAATGTACTTCAGTGAACATTTCTTACTGTAGTGTCCATAGATCTATTCCTTCGTCCGAATCTGTTAATTGTTCTCTGAACCTCTGTTCCATCAACAGGAAGTAGATGGCGTGAAAGTTCTTCAGCTGGAAACAGCTGCGGGTGCTGCTATTCGGGTATGTGCTTTCTCTCCTGACCCAAATACACACAGTTTTTTTCTTAGTGTTCTTTTTTTCTCATCGAAGGTGCAAATTATGAGGTTTTGGTTTCTCAAGCTAACTTACGGAGAGTTCATGGCAGTTCTTTGATAGGGCAATTGGTGTGAACGTTCCTCGATCTCGGTTCCTTCCCGTGAAGGCTACATCAGACTTGCTGTTGGTTCAGGTAAAATGCCATTTTAAAGATTTACAACACTAATGCGCTAAAAAGTTACCACTAACTCACTTCTTAAGCCTCACACCATTGCATTCTTCAACTGTTAGGCCCTAACTCATGTAGGATTTGTTTTTAAATTTAAAATTTTTCTTAATGTTAATTACATCCACTTCTGAATTTTCAAAACTCTGCTGACCTGGTTGTCCTGCATTTCTCAATATTGTAGCCCTGTGCATTCTGGTTATTTTTCATGGCGTAACAGTTATGTTTTTATTATTTTATATTTTTGCAGTCAGATCTGTATACAGTGCAAGATGGTGCAGTGGTGCGCAACCCTGCAAGGACCATACCCCAGAATCCTTCCATTGAGCTCAGTAGCGAATTCAAAAAGGTCCGGTTTGTTCATGCACTTTTTGATCAGCTCTACGTTAAAAAAGTTGTAGATGGCTAACCATTGATTTGTTTGGAAAGAACATGACCGCTTTTTCTTCATCTCTTAAGATCTATCGATGCTCTTGTTGTGCTCTGTGCTCAGGTTGGTGATTTTTTGAAGCGATTCAAGTCAATTCCCAGCATCATTGAGTTGGACTCTTTGAAAGTCAGCGGGGATGTATGGTTCGGCGAAAACATCGTCTTGAAGGTATAACTCTACATACTGTCCATGAGCCAGCTGATCTCAAATACTAGCACCAGTTGTGGTATTCTGATTTCGGTGAACGTTTTCTGTTAACCTACTTCCCGTGGTATCTTCTAACCTAATGTTTTTCATGGCCTTTGCAGGGCAAGGTGATTGTTGAGGCAGCCAAAGGTGAGAAACTTGTGGTACCTGACGATGCCACCATCGAGGACAAGGTGGTCAAAGATTGAATTATATGACGGAAGGTACCTTACTCTGTTGGTTTCATTATGTTATCCTTTTGTGCAACCCTGCTCAGCGCGATAACTGTACTGACAACCTCGTGCATGGTACCTGCTTGCAGAGAAAATACTTGCATCAACTTGTCCCGGCTAGTAAAGCATCGGCCAGGTTTAGGAGATTGGAAATCTAGCACCGGTTGGTCAATCTGTTTTTGTCTCGCACATTTCAGATTCCGTCTGTGCTGGAAGGTTATGCACGTGAGTTCTAGTTGTAGCAGCGATATTTATTTTTAGCATGGATTACGTTTTCCAGTATCTGAGCATCTTGATTTGCATGGCGGTGACCACGCATACATGTCCGGACATGTCTTGGTAAAAGTTGCTGGCAAGTGTAAAAAAACATCTTCAATTTCAGCTTATAAATGGGAGATGTGGGATTAAAGAGGACCTAAAATTTCCATTGTCAATTTCGTCGAATTTTAAATTCGTCATACTTTCGAACCTTGTGTGATAAGAATCACTGTTTTTTCATTCAAGATTGTTAAATGTATTATAGTACTTAACAATTGCCTTAACTTTAATACTAGTATATACCTAATTAATTCGACTATCTCGCTGATACATAGACATCATATATATATTATGAAAAAACATTGATTCATAATAAGTACCTATCTAAAAATTGACATTCATGTCTGTATACATTTACTTCTCTTTCATTCAGTCTTTTTAAAGCTCGCGCTTCCATCTATTTTATTTAAAATTCGCTTCAACGCAAATAACTGCGTCTGTTTCTACTTCAATTCAAAAATTATACACCTTGCACGTTACAAAATTGTAACAATGACCGTAGCACATGACTCCTCAGCAAATACCATCTTTTCTGCCTATTACTCATGTTGATTCGAATATATGCAAATGAAATATGCCTTCTCTGACTATGTTGCAGCAATGTGGATGGATTCCTGTACTGATGTAAAGTACTTAGCAAGTTCACGTCTATTCGAGAACATATTGGTGCCATACCATCTGCTTCATCACAAAAGATTAATGGGGTGATACCCGGTGAATTTCACTTGTGTGGCACTGAAATTACAAGCACTTGACACTACACCCAATCCCGAGAGTTGTATAAGACGGCGAAGTGTGATACATAACCGGGCTTATTAGGAGCAAGATTTAACCAACACAGAGTTACACTTCAAACAAAAACTTCAATACACATGGTCACGTGTTAACCAGTCCACACCTACTGGTGCACAGGATCGTTCGTTCAAAGGATAGGTTACGCAGAGAAGATGTATACCTGATCGTTGTAATAAGATAGGTTAATATAGTATATATCTTTAGAATTATCGTGAAGTGAAATATTTTTGCAAACAACAGTCAAATCCATTTTCAAGTATTTAATGCTTCATTTTAGCTGCATTCCCAACATCTGAAAAAATAAACTTGAAGTCAAGGATCCTTGCGGATAACGTAAAAGAAATGGCCACAGAAACTCAGTGTTACACTCTTGATATCAAAGGACTCGAAAAATTGGGCCTCACTCCTCCTCCTCGGCATCCTGGTCCGCGATGTTGAAGTACCGCAATTCATACACATTTCTGTCCTTGTTGGACGCTATCACGCGAAGCCAATCTCTCACGTTATGCTTCTTCAAGTACTTCTTTGTTAAGTACTTTAAGTATCTGTAAAATTTGAAGAATAAAATTACCTAGTGCCAGGAAATGATATGTTTTTCTAACCAAAAACAGTATGATTAAATGCATTGACTGTATAGGAATTCCAACAGCGAATAATTCTAAATGCTATTAAATAGTAGAACATTTATATACGTATACGTAGCAATACCAATGCAGGACCCAACAGAGTACCACAAGTGAGAAGAAGAGGCCCAATAGCTTCCTCAACTCAAATTTCTTCAGGCATTGAGAGTAATCCATTAGATAACATCCTAATTCCCTTGACACTGTGCCCTCCGCGTCTTATTACAATTAAGAAACCTAACCGTTAATTCACATCATGCGCTGACTACAATATTCATGGTCGTTCTCAAATTGAAAACCCTAAAAATCCAAAGTGGAACAAGAAAATGACGATAGTGTGGACTAGAATTCAAAATGAGATCAAGCCGAAAGCGGTACTGTACCTCTTGGAGAAAGAGCTCTCGGAAGTGACGCTAATCTTGTTCTTCTCGCGGGAGATGGAGATGGCGTTGCCGAGCACTCCGGCCTTACCGTCCACCTTGATGCGGTCGTTGAGGAACTTCTCGAAGGAGGCAATGTCCATGATCTTGTCCTCGACGGGTTTGCCGCAGTCGATGGTGAAGGTCTGGGCCTTCTTCTTGCCCTTGGCAGCGACACCGGGCGCCTTCTTGGCCATTGGGGCAGGCATGGTGCTCAGGGGAAATTCCGCGCTGGAGCTACGCACTGCAACGAGTCCACTGGCGAGAGGCAAAGAGAAAAACCAAGCTAGCTCTGCCCTCCATGTAAACCCTAATCCCTCTCCCTCGTTGGATGAATATCGTGTAGGATGAATACACAAATATATCACCCCGGTCTATATGAATGAAGGTTCCATTCAAAACATTCGTCTCCGTTGCCACGGCGAGCAATGCCTGCGGCATTTCCCCGCAATTACTGGGTGGATGAGTGTTTGGATGAACGAGTGGAAGGAAAGAATGCAAAAGATACAAGTTGAAGTGTTTGAGAATCAGAGGAAGAGAGACCACTTTTCTAACTAACTTCACAATTTTATCTCTCTCTCTATATATATATATATATATATGTATATACATACATATTTGATTAAATTAGAGTTACCTGCTATTCTTGTTTTTGTCTCATCATCTAAATATGTTATATTTTTCTAATCAACTTGGTTGATAACATCATAAAAATAACCAAAGGGATGTATTCAATGTATAATAAATTGATTATAATAGTTGAATTCAAATCACAAACTTATGAGTAGGATAATCATTTATATCTTGAGGTCCAATTTTATACAGCACCAATGAATATACTGAAGATATTTATATATATTACAAACCAAAACCATAAGATTTGTGTAGGTCTATTTTTTTGTATATTGCATTTATAATCATTCATTATTATTTTTATTTGTGATTTCATTATATTATACTTATTGATTTTGTTATTTTTTGCAATTAAAATTGCCAGTACATGTATATATTGGAAAATCTAACTTCACTAATGTCTTCTAAATATGTATAGATTTGATATATTCATCACAAGAATTAGAGTTTTATAGCAATTTGATTTGGTAACTCTATATAAACATTTGTTATGTCTATAATTATAAAAGATTATAGGTATCAAAATATGTTTGTAAGACATTAGCATTAATTCCTACCATCTTATACACATTCTTATGTCAATTATAACTAGGTTTGAGCTTTTAAAGACAATAATCCTTGAATAATAATTTATAATCACAACCTTATTTTCTTATTATAACTTGGTATTATCATTAAATTAAATTGAAATAACTTATTCAAGAAATATTTGTTTGACTAATCTAAAATAATTTATAACATTGAAATGCCCTACACAGTTACAAAAAAGAAAACAAAATAAGTATAGAACATAGAAATTTCATTGATAGTTTATTGATATTAAAATTAAAAAATGGTACTTGATTCCATTCACATATTTGTGAAAGATGAAATGCTTGTCATGAAAAAAAAGCACATGGGAAAAAAGAAAAAGATGAAAACTCCTATAACCTACATATAAGTATTAAATACACACATCTGTAAACATTATAAATATGAATGAAATTATATTTTATTAAATATAATTAATAAATATATTTTAAATATTTATACATTTTAATCTTCTGCATAATATACAAATGTATGATATTTGTATATATGTATATATATACCTACAAGTTATGAGATTTTCACATTCTTGAAATACAATAGAAAAATTCCCATCTTTTTTGTTTCACAAGAAGATTGGATCAATATTACCATCGATATGTTCAAATATTACCATCCCAATATCTTGTTTTCTAATAACACATGCAATGCTTGTTGTTGTTGTTGTTGTTGTTACTGTTTTTATTTATATTTTGTATAATCATCCACTCATGCATTAAGCAATCAAGTTTAGTCTTTAAAAAATGAATGTGTTGGGGTATGTAAACATGATTTCAATAAAATCTTAATAACAGTGAACCATGTCTTATATACATATATAAATTATTATATTCACTGATGCAAATAAAAATAAATAAATAAATAATAATCTTCATTCAATGCCATTCTTTGAGAAGAACTAAAAATAAAAATACTATTCGTGTATGATTTTATTTTATCCTTCAAACAAATATGTTTTATTTCTAAAACAATTAACAAGAAAATAAAGGTTAAATAATTTTAATTTCTCATCATGATAGGTGTAGAATATATTTTTATAAGTATGTTGGAGTGTTTCAAATATATATATTTTAGACTATATGTATGAATTTATTTATATTTAACTTGCATTAAAATGTGCAAACAATTTGTATTACAATTCAATTTACTTACAAGTAAGTATATTAGAAGCCAATTATCTCTGAGAAAAAATATTTAAAAAACATGTGTAATCCATATTCATCCAATTTTGTAAATATTATTCAATGATACACAAGTGTGTTTAATTTAAAAAGTGTCATAGGAAATCATTTATGTAATGTACATAATAAATAATACTAAATAGAAGAGAAAGAGTTATTACACTCATTTAGTATATTTGAGTTTTACAAAGATATTTGATCTCCCACGCTCTCACTTTCTATATACAATAGAATCCCTGCAAAATAATATTTTTGGGACTGGGCCTACCTTATTACTTTAGAGGGTTTATTATAATATAAAGTTTATAGAAGAAAATCTGGACAATAGTAAGGAAATGGTTGTGATCAAGTCTTAGGAAGCACTGGATCTACTTAATAGATGCGAGATGTTTTTCTTGCAGCAAGGAGGAGATTAGATAGCCAACCTGAGGAAAGTGCATAGTTTGGCTTTAATTGCTTTAGAAATGCAAATGGATCAACTGAGACAGAACACTTTAGACATGTTCTTCTCTTGAATTCTTTTTCTTTGTTCATGCTGTTTAATTTTATGCATACTAGTGTACTAGTATTGGGACAGAGAAATGAAATAATAATATTTAATTAAGTGTTTATTATTTTAGCTTTAAGACCCAAGCTTGGAACCTCCAAAAATTATTAGTTTAGAGGGTTTATTATTTAACGGGAGTTTATTTTACAGGGGTTCTACTGTATATATAATCACATTCACAGTTTTGCGTTGGATTCAGGATAGGGAATCCGAGTGTGGGAGAGGAGAAGTCATCCAGGAATGAGACTCTGTGCATGGAGTGGAGGTGACGGAGGAATGTGTTCATCCAGACCAGGGAGGGATTAGGGCTACAACGGGGGCGAGGTCACGTTGCAGGGTCTTTTTTGTTTTCCCCATCCTGCCGCGACCGGAGCTGCATCTTCTTTGCCACCGACACTCTCCCTCCCTCCCACGTTGCACCATGCCTGCCCCGATGGCCAAGAAGGCGCCCGGCGTCGCTGCCAAGGGCAAGAAGAAGGCCCAGACCTTCACCATCGACTGCGGCAAACCCGTCGAGGACAAGATCATGGACATTGCCTCCTTCGAGAAGTTCCTCAACGACCGCATCAAGGTGGACGGTAAGGCCGGAGTGCTCGGCAACGCCATCTCCATCTCCCGCGAGAAGAACAAGATTAGCGTCACTTCCGAGAGCTCTTTCTCCAAGAGGTACAGTACCGCTTCCGGCTTGACCTCCTTCCTCTGCTCTTCTTCCAGGAAAGGCTGGATTTTCTCCTCAGGTTCATTGGACTGTTCAACCTAGATTTAGTTAGGCATCCTGGAAACCATGCTCAGGTAGCAATTTAGTTCACGAAATTAGGGTTTTATGCCTATCGTGAGGAACACCGTATATAGTATATGATTGGCTTCTGAATGTTTAGGTCGGTATATAAGCGGCGTAGACCACCAGCAGCCCCATCGAATGGTTGTGTTTAATTTGTTGACCTTTATTCCGACCTCAAATTTGGTCCAGGTTGTCATATCATACACAAGATTAGGAGTTGGTGAATACCCTACTGCTGTACAACAGACTCCAAATCCAATTGACTTGCTAATTTGCATGAGGTATAGTAGTATTGGTGCTACGGCGTTTCATCATCTGATGCTGCATTCTTGTGTTAATGAACCATTGCAGGTACTTGAAGTACTTAACGAAGAAGTACTTAAAGAAGCACAACGTGAGGGATTGGCTCCGTGTGATCGCGTCCAACAAGGACAGGAATGTCTACGAGTTGAGATACTTCAACATCGCGGATCAAGATGCCGAGGAGGAAGACTGAGGTACGAGATGGGAAAATATGTAGCGTTGTAACTCTGGCAAGTTTTCTTATTGCTCAGAGGTACTATTGTATACAAATTGTTCTCATTTATTGAAGTTACATGCAGACTGGGTTTACTCCGAATTTTCTGTCGATTTCTGTCTGATCATCATTAAGGGATGGTAGCTGCTGAATTTTATAAGTTGGCGAGTGCCCCTGGTGGTGTATTTTTCTGTGACTCATGAATTTTATTTCGACGCTCTCTGGTTTGTATTATGTTGAAATACCATGGCTGGCATAATCCACTGTTTCTAGGCACTTCTCCTTCACGATTTTAATTTTTGTTTAGGACTATGTTCTTTCACTGTGTTTTAGATCTCTGTGTTTGAAACTTTGAGCTGATTGGTAAGCTGAGGATTGGGTTCGCTCGAAGTTCTCCTTGTACAACTGTTGGGAAAATTTGGGATTTTGAGGAACAATGTCTACCTTCAAAGAATTTAGCAGGGGGTACTCTACTGTTACATCCTAAACTGCTGGTAGAAACATAGTTTCTACCGTATGTATCGATGTCCTTATAATCATGGATGTCCATATAATCATATGTGACAATCAAGAGCATGTCTTGTCAAGCACGTACGTAGGCTTTTTACTATATAGGCTTACACTTGAAAGTAAATTTATTACCAATAATACATGTAAAAATTTTAATTAGTACAAAATGACAAACTCTCAGGATCTAAGTGAATCCTTGAATAGACATTCTCATCATTCACTGCTACGTGCCGTAGTGTTGCTGTACAGTTGATTGCTGTGGGGGTGTAAAGTTCTCGGAGTAAGGTAAGTAGTTGACCTAGTATCTATCCTAAGAGATGCTTATTGTCCAAGTGTATGCTGAAGGTATGGTTAGTTGATACAGTTCAAATGTGAATTTATCAATTTGTTTAAATTTGAGTATGTCTGTAGGAATTGATTTATGCCTCTGAAACAAACGAAGTATACTGAGAAGTATTTGTCCAGGGAGTTATTGAGTTTCTCTTCTTCTATGTGTGGATGATGTCCTTGCCATGAGTTTGGTGTATGACAGTATTTTTATGTGAACCACACAAATATTTCACAAGGGAGAGCCTTGGAGTGGATGAAGTTGGTATTGTGTACCAAGTATGGATCATCCTCTGCCCAATGATATTTTTTGATGCAATTTGCTATCATGTTGTAGTAAAGGTTATTGTAGATTGTAGAAATGCATCTTTGATTTGGCCAATTAATAACTTAACTGTAAAACTAACATTGTTTAAGAAATAAAGAGAACTAATCATCTTCTTATCCTATCAAATACTAATAAATATAACCCTCCCCTAGCTCATGCATGCTTAAAATTTAAAAGTTCACAAGATTTAGTTGTTCTTGAGAATTATTATCAATACTTGAAGATGCTAATTGTAAATTTGAATTCAAAACTCAGAAAATGCTTATATATATATATATATATATATATATATATATATATTCTATTTATCTGAAATAATATTCACAAGATTAATTGGTATGAAATATAATAGAGTGAGGCCACTTCACATTATGGCCAATTGTTGAGTGGACAAAGGATTCCAACAATATGATTAGTGGAGAGAAAAAAATTGGTTGCTCAACCTTTACACTAGATGTGAATAGCCAACGGACATTTTGGTTGAAAGTGCTGATATGGTAGTACTTTATGGCAGTTTTGGTGCAAGGAGCTGTCCACTTGACAATAAATTGGGCCAAATAGGAATGGAAATCCAATTCTCAATTGACCAGACAAGCCAAAGGTCATATTTATTATATTTTAATGGACTTCTACATTGACCATTTGCTCCATTTTCAAGTAGGGTTGTCCAAGGTCTATCCAACCAAACAACCATAATCTAAAGTGATCCTAATGTTGTAACTACATGTGAATGCAAAGGCTTTTAAAATATAATATTTAAAAATAATATATGATTAGAAAATAAAAATAAAAATATTAAAAATATATACTTTAAATCATAAAAGAATATAAACCATGATGGAATTTACAAATACACATACAATGTGCAAATGTAACACGTGTTGTTATCTTCGTTCAAAAGTTTTAGTTTAAAAAGTGATGAATTTCTGTGATTCTGGTTTTCATATATTTATTTTACTCAAGTAATGATTATTGGCATTATACATACATTTTTTTTTCACCTAACATGTTACTTACACCAAACACATTTCACATGCAGCAATAAGTTATAATCAGTTTGTGTAAGTTTCTGTATTTGGAATATTTATGAATAGCTAACCTTATCCTATTGTATTCAACGTATCAACTGGGTATCATTGGTAAAATCAACCGTCCATAATTATGCATTGGGTTTTTCACTTGGGTACCAACTTGTGTAATATGACAAGTGTGAACTACACATCCATCCATAGGGGATGTAGGAACCGTTGATGCCGCCATCGGCCATAATCGGCCTGCTCATGAACAGTAAAGCGGATCTCCGTGGATAAATAATAGGAAGATGTAGATCTAACGAATGAAGAAAGAGGAGGAGGAAGAAAGAAGGAAGTGGAAAGAACGACGAGGGAGAAAGAAAGAGAAGGGGCGAGGAAGGGGGATGGGGTCCCAACACCGTGTCTCCCGCAGTCTCATGTGGCGAGACAGAGAGGGAGTTGGGGGGCGCACCCCATGGCCACGGCCTTGGACCCCTCTCTACCTCCGTCCCTTCCTCCGTCTCGGCCCGGCCCGGGCCTGCCCAGAACTTCCCTTCGGGCGTGGTTGGCATCGTCACCTCGGCTCTGTTTTCTCGCTCCAGCAGCTTCTCTCCCGTCTCCACGCTCCCTTCCCTCTCCCTCCCTCCCTCCTTTTGTTTCCATTCCTTCCCCATCGCCACCGTTTCCATCCCCGATCGATCGTCTAGATGCTGTGCCATTGCCCAGTGCTGCTGGTTTTTCCCATCCCCTGTTGCAACTGATGCGGGCTCAACCCTGCGATCGTTCCACCTTTTCAATTCATCTGGTGCGAGAAACTAGGTGGACAGTTACGGGCGTAGTAGGCACAAGCTGCATTTCTCCTTCCTTTCCACCCCGGTAGAGGTGATCGTTTCACGGATGCACAGAGCACTTTCGACATGAAGTAGCGTCGGTTGACGCATTGGTCTCAGCGGCCGTGTTTTTGCTTTGGGGTCATACTTGCATTGCATTGCTTTGTCTTAACGTTGACAGAGACAGTGTGGCATTATGGGTGCCGCAAGCGAGGTGCAGCTTCTTCAGGCGCGTGCGCAGTTCATGCGCGACAGCCTGGGCAAAAGCCAAAGCATGACAGAATCCATGATCTCCATTCTCGGTTCCTTCGACCATAGACTCTCCTCTTTGGAGACCGCAATGCGCCCCACTCAAGTTCGTCTCGTAACTTTTCACAATAATTTTTAGCCACGTTTCTCGCAGACGTTATATGTGCTTTGTGATTTTATTTCCTTCACGCAGTATGCGGGCTTTGTCTGAAGCCATATTTCTACTACTCAATTGTTACACTCTGCTTTGGGCATGAAGTCACAATGTTCCAATATTTTCTTGTATGCGTCGCTTTTCTCTAATACGAATCAGTTGTAAGTGTTTACATTATTTTCTTACCATTCAGCCAAACCTATGTCCCCTGGCAGTAGAACAGCATGTAAATCGTACACATCATCTCGACATATTGTAAGGCAGCATAACTTGAGCGCACTTTGACCACGATACGTACATTTTCTCTGTATGGGTTTCCTACGTTACAATTCAGATGATGAATGAGCGCATCGGAGTTGACATGGAAAATTCACTCTCCACAGTACATTGTGGCTTAGCTTCCTAGCCTATGCTTTAGACCACTATTTTTCCTATATTTCTTGGGTAGTGTTCGACACACTTAGGCTAGAGGTCTTGAGATACCCTGTTTCGAATATCTGAAATCATGTCTGCGCACTATCCAAATACATTCGACCCCTATGAACTGCAAGCGCCAGGGAAATGCTCTAGGGAAGCTGAGAGGGGAGGTTTTGCTAGAAATGACGCATCGTTTGAAATATAAGGTTAGATTGTAGTGCGGTTGGTGAGGCTGGCTGTGTCTGATTTTATTTTCAATTGCAATAGATTTCTAGGTTAAATTCATGACCACTACACGTTCATCGTGAACTTGGGAAAAACCTCTGTAGACCATGCAAGTTGATTATAATTATTCTCTTGGCGCTGTTGCTTGTGAGTAATGCTCCGTTAGTTCCTTACTCTTCCAGTCCAGGTAGCATACCCCTACTTCAATCTTAATACCGTGCTGTTCTTTGGGATGTTTGGCTAGTTCCATAACATGCTTTCTGTACTTGCAGGTACGCACACATGCTTACAGAAAAGCACACGAAAATATTGACAGCACTCTTAAGGCAGCTGAATCTGTGTTGACGCAATTTGACGTCTCCCGCCAGGTGACACTACTTTCTTTTGGACCACTATTTTAAGTAGAAGCAGCACTCTTGAACCCTCTGGTAGTGGCATTGAAATCTAGGAAAGCTACAATGTGGAGTCCGTCTTATCTTGACATCGTCAATTTTGGTATTCTCCGGTTAGGTCCTCATTTCATACAAGTGGTGATTATGGTCTTTGAGGCGAATATTGATGTTTGTTCAGATGTTTGCATATCTCTTACAGGTATTCGAATGTGCTGAATGTCCTCAAAACACTTGTTTGTTTCCTGTGTATGAAGGTAGAAGACACGGTATTGAGCGGTCCCCTCAACGACTTAACTGGATTTTTAGCAGCTGTGGACCAGCTTCAGCAAAATGTAGAGTTTTTTACGCAGAACCGCGGTCTCAAGGCTAGCGATGGTGCGCTGAATCATGCACGAAATCTACTCAACAAGGGTATGAATGGCCTAGCTGACGAGTTTAAAGCCCTTCTGATCCAGAATAGGTGAGTTGAATGTCTGGTAGAAAATCACATTCTAAGCCCGCTCTATTTGAAATTGGAACGGTCCATGTGTTGATGACATGAATGTGTATGTGTGCACCATCAACTCTTTAAAATTAAATTATAATTCTTAATGCTACTATTATCCTCACATGAGAAAATGGAAGAGTTAAAATGGAAGAGTACCTAATCTTTCATAAAGTTCTCAACTATTTGACTCTTTATTTAGGACTATAACGCGCTGTGTCTATATAAGTTGACCTACGCACAGTCGTTATTCTGGGATGTTTGAAATATATCAGATGTAATTTAACTTCTGATGTTTTCATCTTACAGCAAGCCTGCTGATTCAGCGCAACTACAGGAGATGATACCTAATTCCGGGAAGCACACTGGGAACCCAGCAGTCGAAGGAAGGCCTGATGGTTCTATTGGGAATGGCAAAGTTCTACAACTCCCTGTTCTAATTGCACCAAAAACTGTTCCACAACTTCGTGATATGGCTCAGAGGCTTGTTGCTGCCGGCTATCATGCACAGTGTATAAAAATATATAGGTATGCTTTGAAGAGCCTCCTGTTAATTACGAAACGACGTTATTATTATTATTATTATTATTATTATTATTATTAATACTATTATTTTAAGAACAATCACTCTTCTGTCAGTTTATTACTAATCAGTGTCCAACTATCCTCTTTCGCTTTGTCTCTTTAGCGATTATTGGACCTGCAGTTTCAGTATTCTTACAACTACGGTGATCAATGATTGGCATGAAATGAACATCTGAGATGTTGACATATTGATAATTCGGAACTGTCCTACTGGAAGTATTTTGCATATGGTTTGACGCAAGTGTTGTCTGGCTTTGCGTGAAAAAGAGATGTGAGGGCTTCAACATTGGAACAGAGTTTGAAGAAACTTGGGGTTGAGAAGTTAAGTAAGGAGGATGTGCAGAAGATGCAATGGGAAGCCCTGGAAGCCAAGATCGGGAGCTGGATTCAGTACATGCGAATAGCTGTGGGTTACTATGACCTTTGCTGTTGTCTACTGCTGTTTAGCTTACATTTTTCCCAGTGGCTGACCTGCTATTCTACTCAATGTCATCAGTCGCGGAGAGCATGGATTTGATCTCTCTTAATCCGCAAATGACGTGCATCATGATTTCAGGTAAAACTATTATTTTCTGCAGAACGAAAGCTATGTGATCAAATATGGTACCACCTCGATCCGCACCGAGAGAAGTGCTTTGCAGATGTGACTGACTCCAGTGTGCATATTCTCCTGAGCTTTGGAGAAGCGATAGCAAGGAGTAAAAAGTCACCAGAGAAGCTCTTTGTTCTGCTTGATATGTATGAAACCATGCATGAGCTATTTCCTGAGGTTTAGCTTCTCTCTTTTGAACTCGTGCTGCTATGTTGTACATGGAAATCTGTAGAAAATTATATGTAGCTAATACTCTGCTTTTTTTTTTGCTACCATTTCTTTTTATCTTCGCAGATACCATAATGTGGGCATTCATAATTCTGACGTCTTCTATGTCTACAATATAGTGAAGCGTATTGTTGAGCTGGAGGTTTTTTTTTTCATGACATATATTTTGTGCTCTTTTGCGAAGGTTTGGTGTCTATTCCACTCTGAATTATCTTTATTGAGGTTTTTCTCGCCACTTCCGTCACGTAACAATGATTATTATGGATAATTGCAGATAGAGAATTTGTTTTCTTCAACATCTGCAATTGGCATTAGACAAGCTGCTCAGGATTTAATACAACGTCTGGCTCAGACGGCCAAAGAAACTTTTGGTGATTTTGAGGATGCTGTGTCAACAGATGCGACAAAGACGCCTGTTTTGGATGGAACAGTCCATCCCCTCACAAGCTATGTCATTAATTATGTCAAATTTCTTTTTGAGTAAGAGCTCTCTCTCTCTCTCTCTCTCTCTCTCTCTCTCTCGGTGTATATATATATACACACACACACACACACACTTTTAGTTGGTTAGTTTATTTGTCTTCTCTTATTTGGTTTTTAACTTTGTTTGTTGGGTGTATATGATTAATTAATTTATTCTTTTTCTGTGCACAGCAGTAACATTTGCCCGTGTGATAGGCCTGAGCAAACACGTAACAATTTTGTTTGTTTCTTGTGGGTGGCGGTGATACTAGTTATCAAAAAACCTTAAATCATTTGTTGGGAGGTGGGCAGTCTCATCTTCAAGCCACCCCTTCACCCTTGGCAGCTGCCACAGTGCGCATTATGTCTGTGCTACAAGTTAATTTGGATGGGAAGTCAAAATTATACCGGGATCCTGCACTTACGCAGCTGTTCCTCATGAATAATATTCACTACATGGTCCGATCCGTCAGAAAGTAAGTAAATTCAAAGCCATTGTTGACCAATTTGTCTTAAATGTTGCTGTATCATGGATATTCATACCGAATGCCAACTGAGAAACTTATACAGATGATGACTTCTATTGATGATTGCAATGTTTCTATGATCGTTGTTTGAATTCGCATTATTATTCGACCTGGATGAACATCTTAGGAGGCGAATTAGCATCAATCCCATTTGAATTTTCTGCTCATATTAACATGGTAATGCCTATCAGGTCAGAGGCAAAAGACCTACTGGGCGATGACTGGGTTCAAAGACAACGACGTATTGTCCAGCAGCATGCAAACACATATCAGCGTGCTGCCTGGGGCAAGGTGATTTTGCGTTTTGTACTTGTTTTTGCTTGGTCTGGGTTTTAATCTTCACTTTTATATTAGTAGAAGCGTCTATCGTCTACTTCTCATACTTATACCGTGGCTCTTATCATGCACCTATCATGAGTTTTGAATCATCATTCGCGATTTGCATATCTTTATGAGGATCTTAGTTCTGAGCTGCGTTTGATATTGCTGTCCTACAGGCTCTCTCATATTTGAGTGGGTCTGGATCTTCCAGTGGACATCTTAGTGGTGGGTCTTCTGATGGCAGTGGTATTTCGAAGTCTGCTATCAAAGATAGGTGAGTAAGGCTGCATAGGTTTTTAATTTAAGGTTGAGCAAATGAAACAGCTTTAAGTTTGAATATTTCTAACGGTGCAGCTGATTGTCATACTTCAATCACTGTCCATGGTATTGTGCGGAACCATGCAAAAAATCAAACTACAATTCAACCTATGAGTTTTCCATCGCAGATTCAAGAATTTCAGCCTGCTTCTGGAGGAATTATATAATCGGCAAACACAGTGGACCATACCAGACAATGAGCTGAGGGAAGCCGTCAGGCTGGCAGTTGCTGAGGTGTTGTTACCAGCTTATCGGTCCTTTCTAAAGCGCTACAGGTACATCTCTTCAATTTTGAGACAACTGAATTTATAAAAAGTAGTCTTGGTATTATTTTAAACTGATTTTTGATTTTTAATTTTTTACGAAATCACATTGTATCATGGAGATGCATTAATGTTCTCTGAGCAAGTTTTGTCCTCTGTTAATAAGCACATAAAGGTCTTTCTAAGTTGTTTTCAGTTCCTAATTACACGGCTGAATTAATTTAGTCTTCTGTTTGCTAACAAGGTTCATTGCTAATGATTTCCCCTGTGTAGCTCAATCATTGAAAGTGACAGACACAAGGGGAAATACATTAGGTACACTCCCGAGGACTTGGAACGGATGCTGGGCGAGTTCTTTGAGGGCAAGACACGTGTTGAACAGAGGCGGTGAATCGAATGTTGAGGCTTTGCCGTGTTCGCGATTTGTGTTACTTCAAGGTTGTGGCTAGATTGGGATGGATCTTGCAGCTCATGTTTTATGTGATCTTTCCTAACGATGGGCCACGAAAGAGTCTATCGAGATTCTCCGGGACTTCAAAGCAAAGTATGATCCTTATTGAGATCCTTATTGAAACAGAAGTATATCATACGAGGACCAAGACCACCACAATGTTTGGTCACCAATGGTTCGAAATTGGTGGAGCTGACAGCTATGCACTTTTGGCTTTGTTGGTCTGCCATACACAGATTGGATAGTCCTTGATGGTCAATGTCTTGTTGCTGAAGCTGCAGTTCATGCCACTGCCCGAAGCTTTTCTGCATTCATTATAGCCTGATTGTGTAGAGCATCAAATCTGGTTTTGATTTTGTGCAGAGCTCTTTGCTGGCTCTTTCATAGCAGCAATTTGTGTAATGAAATACTCGCTGATTACAGGCCGTGAAGAGTATTAATGGGATACCTGTGCAAACGTACCCTTTTACTCAAACTGGCATGGGGATGTTAACAATTGATGCAGTGTGCAATTTGTGTATGGTAACAAAAGTGTTAAATTTACACTCGCATAGTAGAGGCGTGTAATGTATTTAATACCTCTCACGTGAAAGTGAGTAGCTTCGTGATGTTCATGCCATGACTGGCTACGATGGGCTCTTATTTGTTTGTTTGTTTTTCTTTTTTAAAAGTTCTTTTCTTCCCCTGGACGATTTCTCTGGCTGTCTGGCCAAGGGCGTGGAATGAGAAAACCACATCCCCTACCTTGGCCTCCTGCCATCGCACTAAATGATCCTTCTCCTCTTCATGAACTGATTTCTGATGGAGTGTCCAACGAAATGATTGCGCCCCTTGCACTGCATTTATTCGTTTTCTTCTTGGTCAGTTGGTATTTGTCACAATTTTTTTGGCATGAGCCTCTTTAAGGGGCTTCAAACAAAGGAAACGGGAGGATGGCAAATCCTCAAAGAAGTTGGAGAGCAATGATAGAGTACCAATAGCAGAGTACCAACAATGAATCAACAACAAGATTTATGGTGCTAGGACAATGAGTGGAAATTAAATTTGATATATTATAAGATATCAAATGAAGGTAACAATGGTGGATTAAAGCTATGTAGGCTTTGTGCAAAGTTGTCTACAACATTATTTATATGTGAAAATTAGCAACTACCAACAATTTTTATATGAATTATGCATCAAAAGTCAAAGAGGGTATATAACGAAGTTTTCTAAAATAAAATTGAAAACAGGTATTGCTAAGTGTACAAGTTTGTCAATTTTGAGTTATAAGTATTGAAGATATGAATGTAAGATTAAGAAATCCTTTGCATATTATAATTGCATGTAGAATTGGAATTCTATTTATTGAGTTTAGCTACCAAAACAAAATTCTAATAACAAACAAAAGTAAAACAACAATTTAAAAACCATCATAATAATTTGAAATCTTAATGTTTTGATTTTGCAATTCTAATCATATTGTTGTATTAATTTTTTTTTGTTAATGTTGCAATAGATATTGATATTGTATTTTGGATTGGATTGTAATTAAATATATTCTAAATTTTTATATTCTGAACTTACTTTGTAGAGGTGGGAGATTTTGGCTTTAAGATACTATAATGGTTTCTAAAATTTATTTTACTTTGTAGAAGTATATTGAATTGTAAAAAAAATACTTTCCTAATATTTAATAAGTATGAAGTTAAACAAGAAGAGAATATAAAGTTGAATTTTTAGTAGTAATTACATATTAATATATTATACTAAATATTCATTTAGGATACATTATTTGAGCCATTATAGATTTTTCTTTGTAACTTGAAAATATAAACTTAAAATTGATAATAATTGTAGATCAACATATTCTTGTGAATATATATTTAGACTTTGTTGAAAGTGCATATTTTAATTAATACTTCTAAAAGACAAATATTATAGAAAAAAAGGTATTTGAAATAAGTAGTCTAAGATTGGATATATATGACAAAATTCAACTTAGCTCTAATAACTAATAATTAGAGGACCACTAAAAAATATAAAAAAATATTTAGTAATTATAGTTATGAATTTTTATATCTCACTAAAGAAAGCCATGTCATATGAAAGTCCATGTAATACAAATTTGTTGTCAATCATTTCTAGATTTTTTTAAAGCTAAAAAAAAGCTAATTTTCAAAAAATAGATAATAAAAATTTATGTCATTTAAAAAGGCTATTGCTAAGCTCTAAATTTTTTTGTCAGCTACTAAAGTTTTTTTATATTATTTTAATATATCCACAATATATATACTTCTAATTGGATATTTTCTATTTTCTTTAAATTAGACTCAAAGTCTCATGGAAATTCCAACAAAAGAATTATCTAACATCTTAATAGATATATAAGTTGTTATACTATAAGCTATTTTAATATTTTTTTATATTTTATTTTTAAGAAGAATAAAGACTTTTAATTTATAAATATTAGAGATTAAATATACATATTTATCTAATTAATGCCTTTCTTCTATCTTTGACCTTATTTTTTAATTTTTTATTTATGATATTTAATTATATAATCTATAATTCTAAAAAATTAAATTAATAATTAGATTAGACAAAAAAATTACCACTATAAGATTAGAATCAATTCATTGAATGTTCAATCAATTATTTTAAAATTTAATTAAATTATATATATATATATATATATATATATATATATATATATATATATATATATATATATATATATATATATATATATAGATAGCTAATTAATTAATTAATTAAATATATATTTTATTTTTTTATAAATATTATCATATAATGATATATATAATTATAGATTATTTATTTTAAATGTGATATGATTGGAATCTATTCTAAATTAGAAGGAAGTATTATATTGTATAAATAAAGATTTTCATACACAATAAATTGACTGCCATAAACGAACATCAAATATGCAATCAAATACCAATAAGAAATGTACAACAAATACATCCTTAAGTGTCCTCCTTAGCGGATTAGGAGCCCTTCCAAAATGCACATAAAATTGGAATAATCTCCATGGTGATGTCATTGCAATAACTGTACATATTCAAGTTGTTATAGAGTCAAATCCATAAGAAGGCTTTAGCTTGTTCCAACAAATGAAACGTGACTAAATGACCTTCTACAATAAGGGCAAGTCTAATCTTTAAAAGATAGAATAAAAAGAAGTGGTATCAAATGTGCCATATGCCATTCATGTTAGCAATGGTTACATAATAACATAGTAGTTGCTTCTTTCTTCTCACTACAAACAAAGCATGGAAGATCTTTTGGCATAATTGCCAACTTAGAATAAAAAAATCCATTAATGGACAAATGACAATGATTACAATTTTTTGAATGCTCCCAATATTCCTATCCATCTTTGCTTTTCAATAACAAGATATCATTAGGCAATATATCCTTTATATAGTGAATTATATGCCTTGCTATAATGTTAAGTATTGTAGGAGCCTTACATTATAAATAAACATAATTTTTAATGGAAAATCATTATATTTGAGCTTAGTAGGCTTTGTTATGAATGCAAGAATATTATAAAGTATCATGATGTTGAACGATAGATAAGTTCTCTATGGCCATAAGTATGGCCCTTTTAAAGAAATTTGCTTAATCATGTAAGTATTAAGCCTACATATTAGGATCATTCAAATTAATAATTAAAGCTGACTTCTCACACATTGAGTTAGATAAAATCAATTTTCGACCATATAACAGCTAATAAGGACTATACAAAATTAATAATGCTTACTTGCTAAAATAACAATCTATTACAATCCATAGCAATATTAAGTTCCAATTGTGGTAGATATCTTAAAGCAATCCATATTTGCATAGACTATGCTTGATGCTTTGAACAACTTGCTGAATTAAGCCATTTTCTTTAGGATGATCCTTGGAGGTAGTATAATAATTTATTAGTTCTTTAATATATAAATCTTCAAAAGATCTAATAAGCTCTTATCCTTGATTAATCAATACTTTAGCAGGTGCTCTAGATTGTGTTAATACATGATTTAAGAAAGCCATAATTGTCGACTTTGAAGAATTTTGTGGTAGAGCCACAAATTCAATCCACTTGCTGAAATGCTCCACCATTACCAACACATATTTAGCTCTACATGAGATAATAATAAGTGGTCCAACAAGTCTAAAGACTAATGATATTCCAAATCTATCATAGATAAGGATTGTAACTATAGTGATAAGATGTTGAAGTTTGATCTAACTTGATTATACATCTTATATTAAGAAACATATGTAATGATTTATTTATACATGCTGGTCTATCAGTACTTGCTATATAACATGAAATATATTTATTGCATTCCAAAATATCTAAGTTTCTTGTATATTTTCCATACTAATGAGGTCCTTTGGTCTCACTTGAAAACTATGTGCCTAGCCCTATTTGGCCACATTTAAAATAGAAGACTATTTTTCTAATAGAATCTTATTACTTAGTTTTCAATTAATTCTATTCTATAAAAGAAAAAATTGATAAAAACATCCATTGTTGAAGCTTGTATAAAACTAAAAAAACTTTCTACATGTCACTTATAATTTGGATCTTGTTATGTTCTTTATCTATTTTCTAATCAAATAACTTAGATATAAATCTTAATAGCAATGTGAGATATGCTATTGCATACCAATTAAACATTGCCTCTCTATTACAATTTCTATGCCATCTAATTCCAATCAAATCTTCCTCTAAGAGACTTGAATTAAAAGAAAGCACATCCGCATTCAAATTAGTGATGCCTACTCAATGTACAACCTCAAAGTCATATTCTTGTAGTAATAATACCTATTTGACAAGTTTACCAATAAGCTTGTTTGATTCTATGAGCTACTTTAAAGATTGATGATTAGTCACAAGTATAAATTATTACTCGTATAAATAAGGCCAAAAATGCACAATAGTCCAAATTATTGCCAAAGCTTCTTGCTTATAAGATGAATAATTAAATTTTACATTATTATTGCTCTTAGAAGCAAATACAATGATATATTCTTGTCTTTTATCATTTTTTAATATCAAGATTATTTCCAATCCTACTACACTTCAATTTGTATATAACTCAAAGAATCTAGTAATATCATGGTATCAAAGTATAAGAGCTGAATTCAACTTTTGCTTCAATATATCAAATGCTTATTGTTGCTCATGACTCTATGTCCATGGCTAATTCTTTCTTGTGAGAATAATCAATAATTTAGTAATCAAGGTGAAGTTCTTGATAAACAAGTAATAATAATTTGACAAGCCAAAAAAAATTTACAGTCGTAATATATTGATTGGTGTTAGAATCCTCTATATTATATCTACCTTTACTTAATGTATGCCAAGGCCTCCTAAAACAATCATATGCTCTAAGTATAATTGCAGGACATGGAAGAATTTATACTTGCCATGATCTAAATATAATTCCTATTATTTTAACAATTCAAATACTGCTTGCAAATGCCCCACGTGTTCCCATTGGTTGCTATTAAAGATGATAATATTATTTATATATCATTTGATAAATGGTAAGCTAGTCAAGATTTGGTCCATCATCCTATAAAATTTAATTGGTGCGTTCTTAAGACCAAATAGAAGATACTTCTAGTGATAAAATTGATCCTTGTCATGATGAACAACTTTTTAAAAAGATGTATTTATTCAATCATCTATTAATAATCATAATTAATAATAATCGGATTATAAATCTAAAATATTAAATATTTAAAAAAATTCCACTATATTAAATAATTCTTTTGGCATTGGCATTAGATATCAATTTAATTTTGTCTTATAGTTAATTAGATGGTAATCTCTACACATCTATTTCTCTATCCAATTGTCAAGTACATCCTTTTTGAAAGATGTAATTATAATATAAGCATATTCACCATTGAAGAGCTTAATTAATTCAATGGCCAATAACTTATGATATAAAATTTGGATATCAATTTTTTTTGATAAATTAAGCCTATATGGTTGTCAAAAGATTAGATAGTCATCTTTCAATTAAATATAGATTGATTTGCTTTTATATTCTTCTAAATTGTTAAAACCAAAAGTAAAATAATTATAATATAAGCAAATAAAAATCCATATCTTTTATGCTTTGGTACCAATATGATATGGGTCTAATTTTAATGGCCAATCATCAAACTCTATAGTCTCCTTCTCCATTGCTAGAATATCATTGTATGCCAATATGGACTTTAATTGCTAATTCATAGTAGAAAAAACTTCTATGTTGCCAATATTCTTGCTTATAACTAGTGAAGAGGCTTCATCACCATTATTTCTATCTAAATTGGCAATGTTTATAGAACACATAATACCTTACAAAAAGATTTATAAAAACATCTCTTAAACCTCTATTTTTTCAAAGTCTTAGGTAAAGCAATAAAAACATGTTGAGTGTAAAGCTCTTCTATTATGTACTACTTTAAGCAAAAAATAGTGCCGATTCCTCCACCTTAGTGAGTTGTGGCTCTATTGTTCCTTGACTATTGCTATTTGCCTCTAAAATAAACAAATGGTCATGTTAATATTATACAGTAAGACAAATGCCACAAATTCAAACTAAGGTATTAAAACCAATTGCTTGGTCCAACAAGAAGCGGCATTGAGTCTTAGTGAGGTCATGAATTCTTATAGTGCATGTGAGAAAATCCATAGTTTATTCTTATTTATTAGCAGCAAACTCTTTATAAATCTAGGAAGTAGCATTCTAAATCATATTAGGCCTACATATCCAAAATACAAAAAATCTAAAGTAGACCATTAATGTAGGTGTTGTTTATAAAAATAATTCAAGAAAAATTTTAAAAAATTTCTACTAGTAGAAGTTTTTGTTTAAAAAAAGTCTAATTTATCTATTGTCAAAGCAATTAAGGTCTTAAATTAAAGAAAAAAGAAAACACTTCATTTTTTCAGATTTTTTCAGATTTAAAAAATATGTTATCATTCTTTAATAAATGGATTTTTTTTCAAATGCCACTAAATCACTTATGCATTCTTTGTACTAACCTTATTTATATCAAATAGATAAAAGGTGAATCCAATTATTGGATTTCATCAGTTTTAAATAATTAAATATTTTTTAAAAAATAAGTACAATATATGCCAACTTATATTTCTACAATAAAATAAAATTTTTATTTTTTTAATACATTTATAATTAAAACGATGCCTTTTCTTATATCTTTTGATATCATAGTGTTATAAGATCATATTCTTTTAAATTTCAAATCTAAACCTAAGATTCTATATGGAAAATAAATTATTATTTTAAATCTAGATCTAAAATTTTGAATGCTAAATCTATACTTTTAATTTAAAATCTTTATTTTTAAAGATGAAGTTTAGATTAATTGTAATTTTTAAATCATTATTTATAATATTGATCATATTTTTTTATACTTCTATATTACTTTATACATTGATGTACTCATGATATTTCAGAAACTTGCATCTCATGGACTAGACTACCGCGAGTTGGTTCTTTTGGTGATAGCTCCTTTGATACACTACTCTTTGTAATTGTTAACAAGTGGTACATGTCTTTCAATATTAGGTTCTTATACTCAAGATATTTATGAAGCATACCATCTTTGCTGTCCATGTTCTTATTGTATGAATTTTCTACAAAATCCATAACCAATACTTCAATCACATGATATACCATAACAAACTAAGGACTTGGTCTTTCATTGAAAAGGTTCTTGAAAAAAATTAACTTTTAGATTTTTTTTGACTGAATATATGCTTGTATCCACATACATAAGTAGGTCATGAAAGTCACTCAAAACTCATTCATCATATCCGTATGGCTATTAAGTTTACGTTATTATATTTACTCAAGTAGAGCTTTGAGACTATTTTCCAATATTAAATAGATTCTTTGGTTTTGTTTAGAGTCTCATTGAAGCTTCAAAGTGCCCCTTGTTTTATATCATATTGTATAACAATATTAGACAAAACAAAATCCGAGCCCTATTATATTTGATAGTTTTGCTAAATAATTTGTAGCTTATATAGAATCCATGTTTGATATATATTGTTATATTATAATATGGCTGTAAGATATAAGAGAAAAAAAGTCATATATTATAGAAAAGTTTAATTAAAAATTAAATAATAAAATTATTTTAAAAAAAAAAGATAAAAAAAAAAAAATAGTAAAAATATTTGATATTAATATTATTTTTTTATAAAAAAAACTTATGTTTATTTTATAGAGCCATAAATAAGATAAAATAAATAGATTAGCAAAAAATGCTACTATAGGCATCTTAAGATCAAAGCAAAGAATAGTTAGTAGCAAAAATTATCTAAAAAAACCATAGATTGATATTTAGAGAGGGTCAATTGTGAACCAAGGTCAAAACCAAATTCCAAGGTACAAAACTGTGCACCTACAATAGAAAGGGAGTTCTTTTATTGATCAAAGAATAGAGTTGAAGATTAAACTTAATTGGAATTTTTTGAGCATTGGTTTTAAGATTTTTGAATTTATAATGACTTTGTGAGAGCTATGTAAAGTCAAGGTTTTATTTGGATGACTTCGTTTATTAAAAAATAAAATAGATTCATATTTTAGAGCATATTATGAGTTTCATAGCAAATCTATAAGTAAAATTTATGGATTTGTGAATATAGTTGTGTTGAATGTTTATTGTAAATTCAAGCTCAATTCAATGGTTAAATCAAAGGATATTGAAATTTAAATGAGCCAGGATCTTAAAAATTGGATTTTGAGGGTCAGTGAAGATTTTTTGTGATTTTGAGCAATTTTCCAATTAGATTGAAATGGTTCTTTTTTGAATTACTAGATAACTTAGTTCTTAATGTTTTTGTAAAATTTTAAAATATATGAATAGTAAAAAAAAATAATATTGGTATTAAAAAATCAACATTAAGATTAAAAAATAAAAATGGTATTAAAAATATATACTTTGAAAGTTCACAAAATCTTCTAAGAATATTTTAGAGGTTTCCTAGTTAATAAAAGTTACTTAAATAACTTCTTTGTTGATGAAAGTAGCTTGAGAAACTTCATAGTTAGTGGAAGGAGCTCGAAAAGCTTTCAAGTTGGTAGAAAGAGTCCAAAAAACTTCCAAGTTGGTACAAACTGCTTGAAAAGCTTCTTAATTTGATAGAAGTCACTCAAGAAGCTTCTTTGATAGGAATGTATATTGAAATCAAAGATGAAGAGTTTTCCAGTCTCAACAATGCATCTCTTGGAGTTGTAACTCATCTTTCTTGGTATTATTTATGTACTCACTTAGATAATTCAAATCTTTGTTGGTTTCTTCTTGAAACCTCTTTCTGGTTCAATTCTCTTATTTTCTATTCTTATGTCATTGGCAATTTGTTGAGACTACCTTCATCTTCAATATCAAAGTTGGATCCCTCATATTAGAAAGTAGATTACCTCTCTTTTTAAAGATATACTAGTGTTTTAGAGGTTGTAGATTACTCTCTTCTAATTTGATATTATTTTTTTATAGATTTATTTTTATTTTCTCTCTTAAAATAGCTATAAGTCAAGACATTAATATGATTGAATCTTTTGAGTGTAAGTTAGACACCATTACAAATGCTCTTATTACTTTATTTACTAGGATTACAGAGATTGAAGGAATTGTTGTAAAATTTCATAATGATGCAACATCTAGACTACCACAATTTAGACTGCATCTACCTCTAACTTTTGTATTTAGAGATACAATACCATCTATATTGTATTAAAAAAATCCATCTATTCAATAATATAAGGAGCCTCAAATTAATTTAAAAAAAAAATACCATGATACATATTCAAATTTTAAAGATTTATCAATAAAATCTGATTGATAACGGTTCTATAACCTGATACTTATCTGTCAAAAGAATCATAGATTAGATTGGTTGACACCTTGCTTACAAGATAAGCATTATCATGGTTTACTTCCTTGTTTGAAAAGAAATTATCAATTTTAAGTAACTTTAAAGTTTTCATAGAAGTATTTGCAGAAGCATTAAAAAAATATGATAAGGCTCATTGAGCAATAGCTAAGATCTAAGCATTGTGACAATAAATATGCTTTACATCAATCTATGTATTCGATTTTAGGCAATTAGTATACAACATCAATTGAGATGAAGAAGCTTTGATGAGTCAATTCTATTGGAAATTAAGAGATGATGTAAAGGATTTGTTATTATCATTTTTCGATCCACAATTGCTTAATGAAGCCATCAACCAAGCTTTGAAATGTGATAATTGACTATTTCAATGTCATCAAGATTAACATTTATCAACTTTACCAAGATAATATGTAATCCAATATACACTTGTTATATTGGTAAGTAATCTAAATTGACATTCAAAAGTAGAAGATATGCACCTTGATGTGGTACATTTTAAACCTCTTAGTCTATAAAAAAAAAGTGTCAAATAGAAGATTTATGTTTGTATTATGGCAAAGAATGCTACAAAGCTTGTAATTATTTGAAGAAATAAAATCAATACATCACCAAAATCAAGAGTGCAATCATTTAGGATAACAAAGATGTTCAACCATAATAGGGATCATGCAGCTGAATAATTCAACATCACAAAATTATTCAAGTTCCTCTTTTTTTGCTCAACCTCCTCATTACTTTATAATTCCTTTGTATTTTGGCCCTCAAAAGCTTTAAGCAATTGCCTTATTAGATCCAAAGGCATTTGCTTGTTTCTTAGATGAAGCATTTCTTAAGGTTTATAAAATTTTTCTAATATAGAAATCCAAATCTGTTCATATGGAGATAATAGATGGACAATTTTTATCTTCTAATAGTATCATGTATAGAACAATACCTATAGAAGTATCGTTTGAAGACCATAGCAACCAAATTATATTCAATATTATTAAGACTTCTTCAAACCTTATTATTCTTAGACTTTTTTGGTTGAAAAAATATAATTCTTGTATAAATTAGAGGTCATAAAGAATGACATTTTCAATAGAAATTCCTATAAGAAAACTTCATAAAAAGTCATGAATTGATAAGTCTTTATTTATTGAAGTAAGTGCCTTTATAAGATTGGCTAAAGAAGATACATCATTTGTTATTTATATGACTCTAATTAAAAAAGATATAACTTTATCAACCAATATTTTAAAGTAGTATAGCAAATTTTAAGATATTTTTTAAAAAAAGAATGTTGATATATTATTAGAGCACCAACTATATAATTCTGCCATAGATCTTTAGAAAAGAATACTATTAGGATAGAAAGAGTTTGCCTCAAAAAAACACTAGGCTTCTAGCTATCACTAATTTCTCAATCAAATATTAAGATAGATAAAATTTCCAAATTTATATGAAGTTGTTCCTAAAAAGAGCCATTGCATGAAATACAAAAGCCTTAAGTATTCTAAAGTCTCCAAAATATAGTCAAATATACTAAATCTTTTATTAATCTTAAATTTTTTTTTTTCTAAACTTCAATAATATATATCTCCAAATTAGACTATCCAAGAGTATTCAAATTTTATACAAAGTATTGATATACTTTTAATAACTATCATAACAAATTTTAACTATCAATTCATTACCAATTCTTAGATATAAACAAAATCCTAATAGAAGCTTCAAACCTTTGTTTATAGACACTTACATACTAAATTCTTCATATCTCACAAAATAAATGCTCAAATGTCATGAAAATTTGGTATATAGCTTTTTAATATAATAATATATATTTTCAAAAAGTTTTAATTAATAATTCATCTAAAAGCTCAAGATATGGTAGAAATCATCACTATCAATAAAATAGTCTACTTACTCCCTTGGAATTCAATCTATTATCTTCAACTTCTAATATCTCTTTCTTTCATATTTTTAGTGTAATAATTCTTTTATATAAGATGTAGGTCTTGAAATTATCTCTCTAGTTGCACCTCTCAACCTTTAAAAGCTTTTGTACAACTCCTTGTATCTTCAAAAGAGTGACAATAGGTATGATTTGTATACCTTAACTTCAAATGCCTACTCTTTTTTCATAAAAATTCCAAATCTCTTGATTTTTATACCAAAATTATAGTACAAAAAATAAACTTTTAATTCTAGTCTTTGATTTTTGAATTCTTTCTTTGAAGTTACTAAAATCCTTATTCTAATTATAAATAGCATGCTCAAAGTCCATTGGATATGACTATTGACCAATGGAGATGAAGATCTTCACTTGCCTTTATTCATCCATATCTTGCTTTCATTCCTCCAGATAAACTTCTTAATAGTTTAATTTTTTACTTTTGGACTCTAATCTCTTTTTAAGGCTTTATATTAAACATTTAGGTCTTTCATAATCAAAATAAGTAAAAAATACCAAAATAAAGTTTCTTATATCAACTCCCTTTAATTTTAATCTATTAATCATTTTAATATTCATCTAGACTTATAAACATATTATATGTTTTGACTAATTTTTATATATTATAAGCATTACAGTATAACAATGAAATCACTTTTTGGCCCAATTTATAATCTTTTTTAAAATAAGCTTTTGACATTGAAGGATTATATTAATAAAAACCTTGCAAAGAACTTCATCAAGTATTCAAAGTCTCCAACAAATATATCTATATTCTTTATAAAGAAAAAAGATGGTTTTTTATATATGTGCATTCATTAATAGAGATTGAATAAGATAACTATGAAAAATTATTATTTACTACCATTAATCTTTGAATATCAAAGATACAAGAATATAAAACAAGAGACTTGAATTAAAAACAAGATTTCAAGAAAAAATCAACTAGAACTTGGATTAATCAGATGAGTACACAAATAATACTAAAAAAGGTAAGCTAAAATTCCAAAGGATGTGTTGTCGAGACTATAGAACTCTTTAGCCTTGATTCCTATATATATTCCTATCTAGGATGCTTCTTGAGTGGCTTCTATCAAACTAAGAAGCTTCTTCGGTAGCTTCTACCAACTAGAAAGCTTCTTCAGCTCTATCTACCAACTGGGAAGCTTTTCGAACTCCTTCCACTAACTAGGAAGCTTTTTGAGTTACTTTCACCAACTAGGAAGCTTTTCAATCAACTTTCACTAATTCAAGAAGCTCTAAAATATTCTAGAAGGTTCTATGTGTCAAAGACACAAGAATATAGAACAAAGAACTTGAAACTAGGACATGATTTCTAGAAGAAAATCAATAAAAATTTGGATTAAACATATGAATACACGAGCAATATCAAGAAAGGTGAATTAGAACTCGAAGAGATACATTGTCAAGATTGAAGAATTCTTCAACCTTGACCCCTATATATACTCATGTCTAGGATGCTTCTTAAGTGGCTACCATCAAACTAAGAAGCTTTTCAAGCAGCTTCTACCAACTGGAAAGCTTCTTGAGCTCCTTCCACTAATTGGGAAGCCTCTTGAGCTCCTTCCACTATCTGGGAAGCCTCTTTAGCTCCTTCCACTATCAGGGAAGCTTCTTGAGCTCCTTCCACTATCTGAGAAGCTTCTTGAGCTTCTTCAACTAATTGAGAAGCTTTTTGACCGACTTTCACCAACTAGGAAGCTTCTCAACCGACTTTCACTAACTCAAGAAGCTTCTAGAATGTCCTAGAAGGTTCTCTAAACCTCTAAAATATATATCTCTAACATCACCTCCCTTTCTAACGATGAGTTCTAAAAAGAGCTCAGTCTTACTACATATATAAAAAATCAAGAATATGTTGTACTAATAAAGCTATGTATTCTGTTATCCATTCTTGGACGATAGGTTCTATTGGTCCTCAAAGAAATCTCCTATAGCCTTGAGCTGTTACCTCCGTTGTTGAAATATCCCATCCAAGGATCTGATCTTCATTACGGCCTTCAAAACATCCTCCAAATAAAATCTTAGGATTAAAAGGATTCACCTTTCCAAGCTCAAGCAATATTACTAAAACTCGAGCATTGGAATCGAGACCTGTATGGTTGGGTCTTGCTCCTAATGGCTCCAATCGAGATCATACTTGGCGTTGGAATGTATTGTCTTTATTTTGCTCAATTGAAGGGTGTGAAACATATACTAGTTCATTTGAAGCTTGCGTTGCAAACAAATCTTCTGAGTCTTGTTTTCTCAATGCTTGAAGATTTGACATGGTGATTAGCTTGCTTCTACTACTCTTTTCTAGACGACTACATACTGATGAAGGCTCTAATTTTAACTCTCATCTTCTTTATGAATATTTTGTGGATCCAATCTTTACTAAGAAGTTATCATCAAATACGTTTGGATTTGTGGGGATAGAGTTGATGAAATTCTTGTACCTTTTGAGGCACATTGGCGAGATTTGTAGCCAGTTCCCATGTATGCTCATTAATGTCATAGCCTCGCCAATAGACAATATATTCTAATTTGTCCCATCTTTGTCATGAATCAAGTATCTTTTCAACCTCGTATTCTTCATAGTCTTCAATTTCAACATTACGCAGTGATTGTTGTATTCTTTTTGGAATGTAGAATTTTTTATAAGATTCTAAGAAAGAAACATGAAAAATTAGATGTACCTTCATGGTGGATGGTAACTCCAAGCAATATGCTACTGGATTGATTTGCTTCTAGATAGAAAATGGCCCCAACTTTTGATAGTCCAACTTATTGTATAGCCGCTTAGTTTTGATATTTTATCGAAGAAGCCATATCTTATCTCCAATATAAAAAGTAAGCGGTTGATTTCTAAATTTATCTACAGATATCTTGTAAGCATCTTGAGTTGCTTATAATTAAAGCTTCAAGATTGTTTGGTATTCCGATAGTTATTTTGTAAATCCTTTGGTCGCTGGATTGTTGTTCTTTGGCGTGCTCTACAAGTCAAGCTTCGGATGATATCCATAGTTGGAGTAAAATGATGTTTGTTGAATTGAAGCATGAACAATATTATTATATGCAAACTCTGCTAATGATAGATATGAGGTCCAATCATCTTGTTGATAATTAATGCTACATCGTAAATATTGCTCTAACACTTGATTAATTGGTTTTGTTTGGCCGTCAGTTTGAGGATGGAAAGCTGAAGAAAGTTTAATATCTACCTTCAATATTTCAAAAAGATATTTCTAGAACTTAGATATGAACTGGGATCCTCGATCGGATACGATATCATCCGATAAGCCACGATATCGATATATTTTATTGAAAAAAAGCCTTGTTATTTCTTTACTAGACATAGTTTTTTTGCAAAGGATGAAGTGAGCCATCTTTGTAAGTTGATCAACCACTACAAAGATATTGTCTAATGAATTGGATGGTCGTAGATATGTAATGAAGTCCATTGAAATAGAGAACCTTGACCATCTTGGAATGGATAAGGGTTGTAATAGTCTATAAGGGCAATATCAAGGATTCTTAGACCTTGAATAGGTGTCACAAGAGAGCACAAAGTCCTTTACTACCTTCCGCATTTGAGGCCACCAAAAATCTTGAGATTAAATTCCAAGGTCTTATTAAATCCAAAATAATCCATAGTAGGAAAGTCATGGCGGGATTGAAGAACACGTAGTCGTATTGGTCCTTGTGGGATATACAAACATTCTTCAAAGTATAGAAGATTTTCTTCAAATTTGAACTTATTAGCATTTTCTTTCAAGCACTACTTGACATAAAAAACCAAAGCATCATTAATAGTTGCAGCATGCATCTCATTGAGGAAATTAGAATCCATAGGCACTGATGTAATAGTGGTTTAAAGGTAGAATTATTCCAATTTTAACAAAGTTATATATTGTTGATCAAATGTTGCCTCTTCTATCCTTGGTACAAGATATGATCTCCTTGATAAAACATCAAATAATCCTTGTTGCTTCCTAAGGCGATAAGTGATGACAAAGTTGAATCGAGATAGCGACATATTCCATCAAGCTTGTCGGCGATTAAGAACCCGAGCTGACATAAAATATTCTAAATTCTTGTGGTCTATATATACAGTCATAGGATGCATTGCTCCTTCAAAAATATGATGCCATTCTTAAAAAGAATCCATAATAGTATAAAGTTCTTTATTATGGATTTCATAATTAATTTTGATAGCAAAAAAATTTCAAGAATAAAATACAATAGGATGGATATAGGATCTATATCCATTTGTGAAAGTACAGCCCATAGTATAAAATCTGAAGCATCAATCTCCAAATAGAATACCTTCGTAAAATTTGGATGCACCAATATTGGGGCTGTAGTAAATGCCATTTTAAGGTCTTGAAATACTTTCTCCACTTCAGGTCCTCATTTTAACTTGTCCTTATATATCAATCGAGTTAGAGGGGTGGCAACTTGAGAGTAATTTTTGATGAAGATCTAATAGAAGTTAGCAAATCCAAAGAAATATTGTATATCTCTCATAGTCTTTGGAATGGCCCATTATATAACTGCCTCTATCTTCTTGGAATCCATTGCCAAATCCTCAATAGATACAATATATTCCAAAAATTCTATCTTTGGTTGGTAAAATACACATTTCTCCAGTTTGGCATACAAACTCATATCTTGCAGCTTTTGTAATATTAGCTTGACATGCCTCTTGAATTTTTTTAGATTTTTTGAGTAGATCAGGATATCATCAAGGTAGATCACCATGAACTTGTCCAAACACTCTCGAAAGATATCATTCATTAAATGTTGGAAGATAGCAGGTACATTTGTTAGTCCAAAAGGCATGATATTATATTCAAAATGTCCATACTTTGTCCAAAAAGCGATCTTCCATTCATCTCCCTCTTTGATCCATACCAAATTATATGCTCCATGAAGATCTATCTTAGTATAGATCTTGGCTTAGTCGAGTTGTTCCAAGAATCCTAAAATTAATGATAGTGGATAACGATTTTTTATCATTATTTTATTCAATCCTCAGTAATCAACGCACATTTATAAAGAACCATCCTTCTTCACAAAAAGTATAGATGCGCCTATTGAAGACTTTGAATGCCTGATAAAGTTCTTTATAAGATTTTTGTTAATATAATCTTTCAATATCGTAAGTTCATTTTGAGAAAGATTATAAATTGGGCCAAAAGGTGGTTGCATCCCTTCTTGAAGATCTATAGCACAATTGTAGGGTTGGTGCTCCGATAATATATCAGCATTCTTCTTCTAAAAAACGTCATGAAATTAATTATATTGCTCTAAAATACTTGTCAATAAAATCATATCTTCTAAAATTGGAGTCGCATAAATAATAAATGATGTATCTTCTTTGGCCAGTCTTATGAAAGCCCTTGCTCTAATAAATAAAGGTTTATCAATTTATGGCTTTTTACGAATCTTTCTAATAGGGATTTCTATCGGAAATGTTACTCTTTGTAACTTCCAATCTATTGATGGATTATGTTTCTCCAACCAAGATAGCCTAAGAATAATAGGATTCAAAAGAGTTCTAATAATGTTGAACACAATCTGGCTTTTGTGATTTTTAAATGACATTTCTATAGATATGGTTTTGTGGATGACACTACCCGAGGATAAAGGTCGTCCATCTATTACCTCTATATGAATAGATTTGGATTTCTATACTAAAAGAATTTTATAAAGCTTAATAAATGCCTCATCTATGAAACAAGCAGATGCCTTTGAATCTAACAAGGCGATTGTCTGAAGCTTCTGAGGGCCAAAATATAAAAGAATTGTAAAACAACGAGCAGATTGAGTAGAAAGAGAGGAACCTAAATAGTTTTGTAATATTGGATTGTCCAGTCGCACGATCCCTACTATGACTGAACATTATTGTTTTCTTGAACAATTATACTCTTCGTTTTAATAACGTGCCAATTTTGTTTTTTTGGGCAATTGCCAATCTTATGGCCCTCCTTGCTATAAAATTGGCACAAATCTTCTTCCATTTGACGATTCTTTTCTTATGGGCTAAGATGTTTAAATCGTATCATATCAAGCTGCATATCTTTTACCTCTGAGTGTGAATTCAAAGTACTTGTTGATGTACCAGGGGTATGTTGAATTGCATATTATCTTGTCGGAGCCCACAAATGTTGATCTTGTCAATGTTGAAACAATCGATTATTACATTTTACGGCTTGGCTAATGGCTTCATTGAGCGATTGTGGATCCGAAAGTGATAATAATAAATCCTTCACATTATCTCCTAATCTCTAATAAAATTGGCTCATTAGGGCTTCTTCATCCCAATTGATGTCACATGCTAACTGCCTAAAATCAGATGCATACACTGATACAGAGCGTGCCTCTTGCCGTAATACTTGGATCTTAATTGTTGCCTATCGAGCCTTGTCATGTTTTCCAAAAGCTTCTGCAAATGATTCTATGAAAATTTTAAAATTACTCAAAATTAGTGATCTTTTTTTAAATATGGGAGTAAACAATGATAGTGCTTGTCCCGTAAGCAAGGTGCCAACCAATCCAACTCATGATTCTTCCGTCGAATAAGTATCAGGTTGTAGAGCTGTTATCAATTGAATTTGATTGACAAATCCTCTGAACTTTGAACGCGTCCCATCATATTTCTCCAGAAGACTAATTCAAGGCTCCTTACATTGTCAAATATGTAGATTTTCTTGACGTAGTATAGGTAGTATTGTATCTTCAAGCGCAAAAGTTGGAGGTGGATGTAGTCTAGATTGTAATACTCTAATTATTGCATCGTTATAAAGCTTTGCAACAATTCCTTCAATCTCCACAATCCTAGCAAATAAAGTAATAAGAGCACTTATAATGGTGTCTAACTTGGACTCAAAAGATTCAGTCATACTAATATCTTGGCTTCCAACCATTCTAAGAGAAAGAAGAAATGAATCTATAAGAAGGCAATATCGGATTAGAAGAGGGTAATCCGCAACCTCTAAGACGCTCAAGACCTTCAAGGAGAGGGATGATCCACTCTCTCACAAGAAGGATAAAGCTCTAATATTGTAATGAAGAAGATATCAGTTTAGAGGAGGATAATCTGCAACTTCTAAAATGCTGATTTACCTTCAAGTAGAGAAGTAATCCACTTCCTAATAAGAAGGATCCAACTCTGATATCAAAGATGTGGTCAGTCTTGACAAACTGTCAAGGACACAAGAATATAGAATAAAAAACTTCAAACTAAGACAGGGTTTCTAGAAGAAAACCAACAAAAACTTGGATTAAACAGATGAATACACAAACAACACCAAAAAATGTGAATTAGAACTCCAAGAGATGCATTGTCAAGACTGAAGAACTCTTTAGCCTCAACCCCTATATATACTTCTATCTAGGATGCTTCTTGAGCGGCTACCATCAAACTAAGAAGCTTCTCAAGCAGCTTCTACCAACTGGGAAGCTTCTTGAGCTCCTTCCACTAATTGAGAAGCCTCTTGAGCTCCTTCCACTATCTGGGAAGCTTCTTGAGCTCCTTCTACTAACTAGGAAGCTTTTTGACTGACTTTCACCAACTAGGAAGCTTCTCAACCGACTTTCATTAACTCGAGAAGCTTCTAGAATATCCTAAAAGATTCTATGAATCTTCGAAGTATATGTCCCTAACACTATGAACCTTCAAAGTGTATATTTTTAACATCACCTTCTTTTCTAGCGACAAATTTTAAGAGGAGCTTATACCTTTGAAAGTCTTTTTACATATGTAAAAAATCAAAGATACGCTACATTAATGAAGCTATATATTTTATTCTCTGTTCTTGGATAATAGATTCTACTGGTCCTTGAAGAAATTGCCTATGGCCTTGAACTAGTACCTCTATTGTTGAAACATCCCATTTAAGGATCTAATCTTCATTGCAGCCTTTAAAATATCCTCCAAATAAGATCTCAAGCTTAAAAAGATTTATTTTTCTAAAATCAAGCAATATTATTAAAACTTGAGGATTAGAATTGAGACTTACATGATAGGATCTTACTTCTAATGGCTCCAATTAAGATTTTACTTGGCGGTAAAATATATCATCTTCTTTTTGTTTAATTAAAAATTGTAAAAATTGCACTGGTTCATTTCAAACTTGCATGGCAAGTGAATCTTCTGAATCTTGTTCTCTCAATGCTTGAAGATTTGATATAATTATTGACTTATTTCTACTACTCTATTCTATCTTGGAACAAATGACTATGTACTAATGAAGGCTTTAGTTTAACTCTCTCCATCTTATAAATATTCTTTGAATCCAATCTTCACCAAAAAGTTATCATTGAATACATTTGGATTTGTAGGGATAGAGATGATGAAATTCTTGTATCTTTTGAGGTACATTGGCTAGATTTTTGGCTAGTTGCCATATGTGCTTATTAAAATCATAGCTCCACTAATGAATAAGATATTCCAATTTACTCCACCTTTGTCATGAATCAAGTATCTTTTCAACCTCGTATTTTTCATGATCTTTGATTTCAATATTAAATAGCAATTATTGTATTCTTTTCAAAAGATGCGACTTTCTATAAGGTTCTAAAAAAAAGACATAAAAAATTGGATGTACTTTCATAGAAGATGATAATTCCAAGTAATATGCTATTGGATTAATTTGCTTTTGGATAGAAAATTGTCCTAATCTACTGTAATCCAATTTATTGCATGGCTGCTTAATCTTATTGTTCCATTGAAATAGCCATACCTTATCTCCAATATAAAAAGCAGGTAGTTGATTTGTGAATTTATCTATAGATGCTTTGTAAGGATCTTGAGTTACTTGCAATTGTAGCTTCAAGATTGTTTGGTGTTATAATAGATACTTTGCAAATCCTTTAGCTATTGAATTATTGTTCTTTGGCATATTTTATAGATCAAGTTTTAGGTAATATCCATAGTTGGAATAAAATGATGTTTGTTAAGTTGAGACATAAATAATATCATTATATACAAATTTTGCTAATAATAGATATAAGATCCAATTGTCTTATTGATAGTTGATACTGCATTGTAAATACTGCTCCAAAATTTGGTTAACTCATTTTATTTAGCCATCAATTTGAGGGTAGAAAGCCAAAGAAAATTAAATATCTATCTTTAATATTTCAAAAAGACATGTCTAAAACTTAGATATGAATTGGAATCCTTGATCGGATATGATATCATTTGATAGGCCATGATATTAATATATATTGTCAAAAAAGAACCTTGCCATTTCTTTACTAAATGTAGTCTTTTTACAAAGAATAAAATAAACCATCTTTGTGAATTGATCAACCACTACAAAGATGCTATTTAATGAATTGGATGGCAGTAGATGTATGATGAAATCTATTGAAATAAAAGACCATGACCGTCTTGGAACAAATAAGGATTATAAGAGTCTATAAGGGCAATGTTGAGGATTTTTGGACCTTGAACAAATATTGTAAGAGAGCACAAAGTCCTTCACTGCCTTCTATATTTGAGGCTACCAAAAATCTTAAAAAATAATTTTCAAGATCTTATCAAATCCAAAGTTACACATAATTAGAAAATCATAGCAAGATTGAAGAATGCATAGTTGTGTTGGTCCTTCTGGAATATACAAATATTTTTCAAAATATAGAATATCTTTTTCAAGCTTGAATTTATTAGCATTTTTTTTAAAGCGATGCTTGAAATCAAGGGCCAAAGCATCATTAGTGGTTACAGCATGCATCTCATTGAGGAAAATAGAATTAATAGATGCTAATATAATAGTGGTACAAAGGCAAAATTGCTCTGATTTCAAAAAAGCTGCATATTATTGATCAAATATTGCCTCTTCTGCCTTTGATATAAGATATGATCTCCTTGATAAAGTATCAAATAATCTTTGTTATTTTTCAGATTAATAAATAATAATAAAATTAAATTGAGATAACAACACATTTCATTCAGCTTAACAGCGATTAAGAATCTAAGTTAATATAAAATATTCCAAGTTCTTATGATCTGTATATATAATTACAAGATGAATTGTTCCTTCAAAAAAATGATCCCATTTTTGAAAAGGATTCACAATAGTAAAAAATTCTTTTTTGTAGATTTCATAATTAATTTTGGCAGTAGAGAATTTTTTAAAATAAAATAAAATATAATGGAGTTTATTATCTATATCCATTTGTAAAAGTATGGCCCTGAATGCAAAATCCAAAGCATCAATTTCTATGTAAAATGCCTTTATAAAGTCTAAATATATTAAGATTGGGACTATAGTAAATGCCATCTTAAGATCTTAAAATGCCTTTTTTGCTTGAATCTCCCATTCTAACTTGTCTTTTATATGTCAATCAAATAAGAGAGGCGGCAATTTGAGAATAATGTTTGATGAAGATCGGATAGAAATTTAAAAGAGCAAGAAAATATTATATGTCTTACAGTTTTTAGAATGGCCTATTATATAACCGCCTCTACCTTCTTGAGATCTATTATCAAATCTTCAATAGATACAATGTATCTCAAAAATTCTATCTCAGGTTGATGAAATACACATTTCTTTGATTTGGCATACAAACTTATATCTCGCAGCTTTTATAATATTAACTTTACTTGCTCCTTGTATTCTTCTAGATTTTTCAAGTAGATCAAGATATCATCAAGATAGATTATTACAAACTTGTTTAGGTATTCTCGAAAGATGTCATTCATTAAATGCTAAAAGATAGTAGGTGCATTTGTTAGTGTAAAAGACATGACATTATATTCAAAATGTCCATACCTTGTTCAAAATGCGGTCTTTCATTCATCTTCCTCCTTGATCTATACTCTATAAAGATCTATCTTAATATAAATCTTAGCTTGGTTAAGTTGTTTCAAAAGTCTTCAAATTAATGGTAGTGGATAATGATTCTTCATCGTTATCTTATTTAATCTCCAATAATCAACGCACATACGCAACAAACCATTTTTTTTCTTCATAAAAAATATAGGTGCACTTGTTGGAGACTTTGAATATCTAATGAAGTTCTTTGCAAGGTTTTTATCAATACAATCTTTCAACATTAAAAGCTCATTTTGAAAAAGATTATTGATTGGGCCAAGAGGTGGTTGCATTCTTTTCTAAAGATCTATAATACAATTATATGATCGGTGCTCGAACAATATATTAGCATTTTTTTTCTAAAAAACATCTAAAAATTTATTATACCACTTTAAAATATTTGCCAATGAAGTCATATCTTCTTTAGTTGGAATTACGTAAATAACAAATGATGTACCTTCTTTGGTCAATCTTATAAAAGTCTTTACTCTAAAAAATAAATACTTATTAATTTGGGACTTTTTATAATTTTTTTTTATAAATTTTTTTATTGAAAATGTTACTCTTTGTGACATCTAATTTATAGATGGATTATACTTTTTTAACTAAGATAATCTAAAAATAATAAGATTTGAAGGAATTCTAATAACATTGAATATAATTTGGCTTCTATGATCTTTGAACAATATTTTTAAAGACATGGTTTTATGGGTGACACTACCAAAGGATAAAGATCATTCATCTATTACTTCTTCATAAATAGGTTTGGATTTTTGTATTGGAAGAATTTTATGAAGCTTAGCAAATGCTTCATCTACAAAATAAAAAAATGCCTTTAAATCCAACAAGGTGATTGTTTGAAGCTTTTGAAAACTAATATAGAAAAGAATTATAAAACAACAAATAAGTTGAACAGAAAGAAAGGAACTTCAATAATTTTGTAATGTTGGATTGTCCAGCCATATGGTTCTTATTATAATTGAATATCGTTATTCTCCTAAACAATTGTATTTTTGATTTTGGTAATGTGTTCATTTTGTTCCTTTCAATAATTGCTAACCTTGTCGCCTTCTTTGCCATAATATAGGTATAGACCTTCTTCTATCCAATGCTTCTTTTCTTGTGAATTAAAAGGTTTAAACTATATTATATCAAGTTGCATATCTTCTACTTCTAAGAGTGAATTCAAAATGCTTGTCAATGTAGCAAGAATATATAAAATTCCATATTGTCTTATTGAAGCCTATAAACATTGATATTGACGATGTTAAAATAATTGATTATCATATTTTATAACTTGGCTAATGGCTTCATGGAATGATTGTGGATTAAAAAGTGACAATAAAAAATATTTTATATCATCTCTTAATTTCCAATAGAATTGACTCATTAAGGCTTCTTTGTCTTAATTGATGTTATATGCTAATTGCCTAAAATTGAATGTATAGACTAATGCAAAGTGCACCTCTTAATACAATGCTTGAATCTTAGTTATTGTTCAATGAGTCTTGTCATGTTCTTCTAATATTTTCGCAAATATTTCTATGAAAATTTCAAAGTTCTCCAAAATTAGTGATCTTTTTTCAAATAAGGGAGCAAACTATGATAATGCTTGTCTTGTAAGTAAGATGCCAACCAATCTAAACCGTGATTCTTTTGTTAAATAAGTATCAAGTTGTAAGACCATTATTAATCAAATTTGGTTGATAAATCTTTGAAACTTTAAATGTGTATTATCATATTTTTTTAGAAGATTAATTTAAGATTCCTTATGTTATTGAATAGGTGGATTTTTTTGACATAGCATAGATAGTACTGCATCTTCAAATGTTGAAGTTGGAGGTGGGTGTAGTCTAAATTGTGATACTCCTTAATAAGTAGAACTAGATTGTGATACTCAAGAAGCTATCAAATTAAGAAGCTTCTTGAATAGTCTAGATTGTGATATTCCTTAATAAGTAATTTTACAACAACTCCTTCAATCTCTATAGTCTTAGTAGATAAGATAGTAAGAGTATTTATAATAGTATCTAACTTAGACTCGGAGGATTTAGTTATACTAATGTCTTGACTGCTAAGTGTTCTAAGAGAAAAAAAAAAAAAATCTATAAGAAGACAATATTTGTTTAGAAGAGAATAATCCGCAACGTCTAAAACATTTTAAGACCTTCAAGGAGAGAAAGTGATTTATTCTCTCACAAGATGGAAAAAGCTCCAATATTGTGATGAAGAAAATATTAATTTAAAAGAAGATAATCCGCAACCTCTAAAGTACTGATATATCTTTAAGTAGAGGAATAATCTTCTTTTTAATAAGAAGGATCTAATTCTAATATTAAAGATGAGGTCAATCTTGACAAACTATCAAGGACATGAGAATATAAAATAAGAGACTTGAACTAGAAATAAGGTTTAAAAAAAAAACCAACAAGAACTTAGATTAGCTAGATGAGTGTACAAACAACATCAAGAAAGGTGAGCTAGAATTCCAAGGGATGCATTTTTGAGATTGAAGAATTCTTCAACTTCAACTCATATATATACTCTTATCTAGAATGCTTTTTAAACAGCTTCTATCAAACTAAGAAACTTCTTGAGTAGCTTCTACCAACTAGGAAGCTTTTTGAGCTCTTTCTACCAACTTGAAAGCTTCTTGAGCTCCTTCCACTAACTAAAAAGCTTTTCAACCAACTTTCATTAAATTAAGAAGCTCTAGAATATTTTAAATGATTTTATAAACCTTTGAAGTATATATCCTTAACATAAAACTTTTGGAACAACTCAGCCAAGCTAAGATTTATACTATGATAAATCTTTGTGGATTATATAATTTAAAATGGATTAAAAAAAGAGACAAATAAAAGATCACATTTCAAATAAGATATGAAAATTTTGAATATAATATCATGTCCTTTGGATTAACAAGTATACCTGCTATCTTTTAATATTTAATAAATAATATTTTTCTAGAATATCTACACAAATTTGTGGTGATCTATCTTTATGATATCTAAATCTATTCAAAATTTTTGGAGAAATACAAGAAATATATAAAGTTATGAAAAGTATATTAAGCATGTAAAGTTACGAGAAGTATGTTAAGTATATAAAGTTACAAGAAATATATTAAGCATGTAAAGTTACGAGAAGTATGTTAAGTATATAAAGTTACAAGAAATATATTAAGTATGTAAAGTTACGAGAAGTATGTTAAGTATATAAAGTTATAAGAAATATATTAAACATGTAAGTTACAAGAAGCATATTACAAAAGCTACAAGATGCAGATTTATATGCTAAGTTAAAAAAATGTGTATTTCATCAATCAAAGATGGAATTTTTAGAATATATTATATCTATTGAAGGTTTGATGATAGATTCCAAGAAAGTAGAAGCAATTATACAATAGGCTGTTCCAAAGACTATAAGAGACATACAATATTTTCTTAGATTTGCCAATTTTTATTGGATCTTCATCAAAAATTGCTTTCAAGTTAATGCTTCTCTTATTCGATTGACATACAAAGATAAGTTAGAATGGGAGCCTCAAGCAAAGAAGGCATTCTGAGATCTTAAGATAATATTTATTATAATTTCAATCTTAGTACATCCAAATTTTATAAAACATTCTATACAGAGACTAATAGTTTGGATTTTATATAAGGTTGTACTTTCATAAATGGATATAGATAATAAATTCCATCTTGTTGTATTTTATTTTCAAAAAAGTTTTGTTGCTAAAATTAATTATAAAATCCATGATAAACTTCTTGCTATTGTGGATTCTTTTTAAGACTGGTGTCATTTTCTTGAAGGTACAATGCATCCTATGACTATATATATTGAGTACAAGAATTTGAAATATTTTATGTCAACTTAGGTTCTTAATCACCGTCAACCTCAATGGAATATATTATTATCTTGATTTAACTTTGTTATTACTTATCAATCTGGAAAGCAATAAAGATTGTTGGATGTTTTATTAAAAAAATTATATCTTATACCAAAGGCATGAAAAACAACATTTAATCAATAATATACAATTTTATTGAAGTTGGAGTAATTTTGCCTTTGTGCCACTATTACATTAATAGCTATTGATTCTAATTTCTTCAATAAAATATGTATTGCAACCACTAATGATGCTTTGGCCTTTGATATCAAGTATGATCTTAATAAAAATATTAACAAATTTAAGCTTAGAGACAACCAATTATACTTTAAAGAATATTTTTATATCTTAGAAGGATCAACACAATTTTATGTTTTTCAATCTTGCCATGATTTTTCAATTGTGGGTTAGTTTAGATTTAATAAGACCTTCAAATTTATTTTTTAAGATTTTTGGTGGTCTGAAATATAGAAGGTTGTAAAGGACTTTATACTCTCTCGTGACATATGTTTAAGGTCTAAGAATCTTTGACATCACCCTTATAAATTCTTACAGCCTTTATCTATTCTAAGACTATTATAGTCTTCTATCTCCATGGATTTTATCACGGATTTATTACCATCTAATTCATTGAACAATATTCTTATGGTGGTTGATCAATTTACAAAGATGGCTCATTTTATTCTTTGTAAGAAGACTACTTTTAATGAAGAAACAACAAGGCTCTTTTTTGATAATATATATCAATATCATAGTCTATTAGCTGATATCATATTAGATTAAGGATCCTAATTTGTATCTAAGTTTTAGAAATGCCTTTTTGAAATATTGAAGGTGGACATTAAACTTTCTTCAACTTTCTATTCTTAAATTGATGGCCAAACAAAACAAATTAATCAAATTTTGGAGTAGTATTTACGATGTAGCATCAATTATGAATAAGACAATTGAATCTTATATCTATTATTAATAGAATTTCTATATACTAATATTATTTGTAATTCAAGTCAACAAATACTATTTTATTTCAATTATAAATATTATAAATCTATGAAATGTACCAAAGAACAATAATCTAACAATTGAAGGATTTATAAAGTATCTATAGCAATATCAAACAACCTTGAAGCTTCAATTATAAATTGCTTACGATATTTACAAGGTATTTGTAGATAAATTCAAAAATCAATTGCTTAATTTTTGTATTGGTAATAAAATATGGCTTCTTTGATAGAATTCCAATAAGTATATTGGAATCTTATAGAAAGTTATATGTTTTGAGAAGAATAGAACAATTGCTATCTAATATTGAAATAAAAAATCATATAGAGTATAAGGTCAAAAAGATATTTGATTCACAACAAAGATGGAATAAATTAGAATATCTTATTCATTGGTATGGCTATGAAATTAATGAGTATTTATAGAAATCAACCAAAAATCTTATAAATTTGCTTCTAAAGATATAGAAATTTTATCAATTCTATCTCCACAAATCCAAATGTGTTTAATGATAAGTTCTTAGTGAAGATTGAATTTGAAGAATATTTATAAAAAAAAAAAATCAAATTAAAGCCTTTATCAATATAGAGTCATCTATTCCAAGATAGAGTAGAGTTATTGAAGCAAGTAAGTCACCATATCAAACCTTCAAGTATTAAAAGATTTAGCAAAATAAGATTTAGAAGATTCACTTGCTATGCAAACTCCGAACAAGCTAATACAATTTTTATAGTCTTCAACTAAGCAAAGTGAAGACAATATATTTCAGTGCTAAGTATGACCACAGTTGAAGCCATAAGAAATAATACCCACCTATGTAAGTCTTGATTCCAATACTCAAGCTTATTGAGATAAATAGATAATAATAAAAGTAGAATAAATTATCAAGTAAAAGATATTATTTTAAGTAGGTTATTAATGGTCAAAGAATTATCTCTTGATAAGTGGAAAGGCCATCTTATGAATATAGGAAGGCCAAAGGCCAAGAGACAAGGTCAAGAGGATAAAAGATATCCTAAGGAATATCCAAAGACTAAATAAGAGTATAAAATATATATCATAGGATATACTTGAGATAAATGAGATGCCAAAAGATCCTATGGACATATTGAATATACTAAATATATATTCTTATACTAGATAAGATACCAAAAGATATATTTATTATATCTTTTGATAAATATAAAAGTCAAAAGATGAATATTCTCATTAAAGGCAGCAACTACCACCTATAAGTAACGGTGTTGTATTGTGATTTGGCTACCATGTGAAAAATTTATACATATATATTTAATATATAATTTACTATACAATTCAATAAGAACTATATCAATGGATTTTATTAGTTACAAGATGTGATTAGGATATTAATTTAGAAAGGATCTATCAAAAGGATTATTATTAAGGTTTATACAATCTTATTTCTTCTTTTGATAGTAATTTTGAGGTTGATTTTATATTGATAGTAACTTGTATATATCTTAAGTCACCTTTGTTAGACATTGGTGACCCTTAAAATCTTAGTTTACTTCTTTTATTTGATGCTTAAAGCACAAAGTATGTAAATCTTATAAGAAGAAGGGTTAGAAAAGGGTTTTTAGTGTAAAAAGGATAGTTTGGCCATCTATGTGGATGATAGAAATCTCTATTCTAATTGGCCAAAAGTCATGTCCAATGGGCTTCAAGGAGACTGCCCAAGGCCTTACTAGGGATTAGGGTTTTTTTTTTTGAAAGGAGTCCAACATCAAAGGCTAGGGTCAGCAAGTTTGGGTTTTTGGATATGGTTTTGGTGAAAATCTTGCATGATTTGGACTTTTTATGAAAGAGATATAGGCACTCAAAGTTAGGGTGTTGAAATTCTACTTATTGTCACTCTTTTAAGCATAATGCACGCATATAGAGAGCAATAGAGGATCGGAGACTAGGGCTGGAAAGAGCACTTTTTAAACTACACTTTTTATATGCAGCTCAATAAAATCCAAGCTAAGATGAAGAAGATTTTGGAAGTTGAAATCAATGCTTACAAACTTAAGGGCAGGAAGTGATCCGCTTATATAGTGGTTATATTTTGAGCTATATCTTAGGCAATTTGATAGAATTTTGGCTTAAAATTCTCAAGAATATATATGTTTATATCACAAGACTATAAACAAAAATTTTATGGCATTAGAGTTTTGGATTTGTGAGATATAAGGAAAATAGTTCTCAGGTGTCTCTGAACTAAGGTTTCGAGCATCTGCTAGGAATTTTAAGATATTGTATGATTGAAAATGAATTTATGATTGATTCTTTATTGTGTTAAAATTTAAGAAGATTTTCTATACTTTAAAGAAAAATTTATAGAAATTAAATAGTCAATTCAAGAGTTATTGGACTCTAAAGATCAAGAAGAAATAAGTCATTGGGGGTGAATAAAGTTTTGAAGGATTTTTGTAGAAATTTGAATCCTTTTTGTACAAACCTATTTGAATATAAGAGTGTTTTATCTATACAACTTCTCTTTTGTAATACTTTTATAGTATTTGCCCTTTTATCAAGGATAAATCACTTGTAAGAGTTTTGCCAATAATTTTTAAGTGAATTCTCTACAGCAAAGTATTCAGTGTATTCCCAGATAGAAGATCACGTCACACGACAATGGGAGTTGGAAGTAAAAGGTATTTCATTCTACACTTCTCTTATGTGAAATCTTGTTGTTTTTTACTTGCTTGTATTATTCTTATTATGTTTCTGTAATAGGTTAGGGGCCTACACTTTCTTTATTGTGCTATTCAAGTAAGTTGAAGTTATTTTCTTGTTGTTGCTTTTGTGTGGAATAGATCTTATGGTATTTATTGACGTTAGGATTTTGGCATAAGGAGGTTTTGTTTTTGAGCTTATAAATCTCTAACATTATTTAGTGGATTCTTAATTCCTTGGTTTGTAAGTTTAAGACTTTATAAAAAGACCTTGATAATATCTTTTTATATTGGTGAAGTTATTTGATTCACCTTATGTGTTTTATAAGAAAGTGATTTGGAAGAGTGAAAGAACTTGATTGTGAAGTTCATAAGAGTGCACATACTTATAAGAAGCTTCAAAAGTTGAGTTGAGAGTATTTTAAGTGAAAAATCACTCTTTTGTTTATAAGAGGGCATTCTGAGATTCTTCTAGTGCAAATTTGCTTTAGTGATTTTAAGCACATAGAGACTCCTTTTTTCAATGTTTTTTGACATACTACTCCTTAAATATAGCTTTTAGTGAAGGTGAAGGTTTGAGAGTAATTGAGAAGTTTAGAGGCAATAATTTCTACCATTGGAAGGTCAAAATGGAACTTTTGTTGGTGTCTTTAGACCTTTGGGATATTGTAGATGAAAGTGAAGGTCCTCCAAGTATAGATGCAAGCCTTAAAGAGCACAAGGACTTCAAAAGATGTGAAAAGAAGGCTTTTGATATGATTGCCACTAATTTGGATGAAGCCAATTTTTTTCACATTATCCATTACAAAGAAGCAATGGAAGCATAGAAGACTCTTTGCAATATATATGAGAGCAAGAAATTATCCAAATTTATATGAAGTACTGATGTATTCTTCACAACTATCACCACAAATTTCAACCGTTGATTCATTATCGATCTTTAGATATCGCCAAAACCCTAGCAGTAGCTTCAAATCCTTGTTTACAAAAATCCGTGTACTAAATTCTTCATATCTCACAATCTAAAAGTCCAAATGCTATGAAACATTGATATATAACTTTTTAGTATAATAATACACCTTTTTAGAAAGTTTGAGACAAAAATTCGTCAAGAAACTCAAGATATGGCAAACCCCATCACTATCAACAAAACGGCCTACTTACTGCCTTGGAATTTGATCTGCTGTCTTTGATTCCCAATATCTCCTTCATCAAAATTCCAAATGTAGAAATTCTTCTACATCAAGTATAGAACTTGAAATCCCCTCTATAGCCGCACCTTGCAATCTCCAAAAGCTCTCATACAACTCCTTCAATCCTCAAAAGACTGACAGTAGATACAATTTGTACATCCTAACTTCAAGTGCCTACTCCTCCCTCATTAATAATCCAAATCCTTCGATTTTTATACCAAAATTGTAGCCCAAAAAACAAGCTTTCTAACAATAGTCTTTGATTTTCTAATGGCCTCCTTGAAGTTGCTAAAAACCTTATTAAGGTCGCGGGCAGCCTCCTCAAAGCCCATTGGGCATGGTATTCGACCAATAGGGATGAAGTTTCCTATTCCTTGTCTTCATCCGACCATGCCTTCATTTCATTCCTCCCAATTAGCCTCCCACTAGCTTATTTTTTCATCCTTAGGCTCCCACCTTCTCGCAAGGCTTAATACTAAACATTTGGGTTCTATGAAATTTTAATCCCATAACCAAACTAAGTAAAATCTAAAATAAAGTTTCTTATATTAACTCCCTTTAATTTACTTTACTAACCATTCTAACACACATCTAAACCTATAAACATATTATGCATGTTGAGTGAATTTTACATACTGTAAGCAATTACAGTACGACAACGTACAAGCAAGTTATTGGAGATTGTGCATTCAAATATTTGTGGATCTATGAGGATGCCATCAACGGAAGGACCAAAGTACTTTGTCACATTTATTGATGACTTTTCAAAGAAGGTGTGGATTTTTATTTTCAAAGCTAAAAGAATATTTTTTAAGGATTAAAGAATTTAAGGCACTCGTAAAAAAACAATGTGAGTGCAAGATCAAGGTGTTATGCACAAACAATAGAAGTGAGTATTTGTCAAAGCATTTTAATGAGTATTTGAAGATTCAAGGTATTGTAAGATAATCTTCCACTCTTTATATTCTAAAACAAAATAGAGTTGCTGAAAGAGCAAATCAAACTATTGTAGGGATGGTAAAGAATATGCTTCATGCTCAAAATCTTAGGCATGAATTTTGGACGGTGTCGTGGCGAAAGTCTGCTTCAGGTAGACGCAAGGTCCCTCTTTACAATCAAGTTGGATCCAATATGCACAAACTTTTTTTAAATTTTTCTTTTGTACTCACAAAACCATGCGTATAATAAATCAACAAACTAGAAGCTTGAAAATTTATAAATCAAAATCCAACCGTTTATATATGATAAAATTTTAGAAGCATAGAGCTCACTTCTTTAGTCATCTTTACAAAAATTCTCAACCGTGAATTCATTACCGATCACTAGATATCATCAAAATATTAGCAAGTAATTATATAAGTAAAACCAAACTAGAAACTTGAAAATTCATAATTTAAGATCCAATTGTTCAAATAAGCTCAAAATTTGGAAAAACATATCTCATACCTTTGATCTTTGTCACATAAATTTTGAGCCATGAATTCATTGTTGATCATTAGATAACACCAAATCCTTGGCAGATACTTTTAGAAGTCAAATCTCAATCTAAAACTTGAAAATTCATGTTTTAAGATCCAGCCGTTCAAATAAGCTCAAAATTTGGGAAAATATAACTCATTCTTTTGATCCTCATCACATAAATTTTGAGCTATGAATTCATTGCTGATCGTTAGATATCACCAAATCCTTGGCAGATACTTTTGAAAGTCAAAACCCTAGACACCTAAGAACAAATTTGCCATTACTCCCTAATCAAAGTCTCAATTGATATGAGATTTTAGACATAGACTCTTTATAGTATAAGTAATACGTACACAAAAAATGAGCTTCAAATTCTTCTTGAAACTCAAGTTCTAGCTTAAAGCAAATCCTTCTATTTATCAAACTTCTTCAAAACCCTAGTTTAGTTTGCTGGGTTTAACTAGCCATATCTTACTCAATCTGAATTCATTTCTATCAATTCTTGGATATAAAATGTATAACTTAAAGTCTAGTTTCTAACCCATATTTCTGATTTCTTGCTAGTATCTTAAAACTTCTAATTTATCCTGAAAAGTGACAATAAGTGTCATATTAGTAGTCTAAGTTCAAACAAGCATATCTCTCTCATCTAAGCTCCGAATCCTACGTTTCTACCACCTAAACTCATGCCAAGAAGAAGCTCTCTCTGAATACCTCTCTTTATTTGCCAAAAAACCCCTTCTTTTTCTCCTTTGAGCTCGTCAAAGAAATCGCAGCCAAGGTCTTCAAAGTCCAAGTCAACAATTAATAGTTTAAAGTTATAAAAACCCCAAATCGAATCCTCCAAGTCAGCACTATTAATGGTAGCCGACTATTGACATCCAAATCTACTATTTATCTTTGGTAAATCCTTAATTCAATCTCAAAGTCAAAACTCCTTATATCTACAAATATAACCCTGAATCTACTAAAATCTAAGATTGGAAAAAAGATAAAAGAAATAAATAAAAAAAAGTTTCAAGGCTAGATCAAAGTTAAAGTTAAGATTAAAGATAAGGTAAAAATTTAACCAAAGAAAAAGAAAGAAAGTGAGAAATTTTTCCTAAACTATATAAAAACTTAGATTGGTAAGAAGAAAGAAAGAACTTAGTAAAATTTTGAAGAAAAGATAGTTAAGTTAGGTTTCTATATATGGATGTATTTACTTCACGACATCCACCTCTTCCAGACCTGTACATCCTCCGGCATGTGCCACCATTCACCCTTCATCTTATTCATCTTCATCTTGAATTTCTTTATCTTCTTGGTTCTATTGTTCGTCAGACACGTACATTTCAAAGTCTTCAGGTAGACAATTATTATTTCTTCTTCGGAAAGCTTTCAGTCATTTTCCTGCTATCGGGATTCGGATAGATGTTCCATCTAATTCTCGAAGTGAGTAAGTTCCATTGTCATGAGCAATTACAATAATATATGGTCCAAACCATCTCCGAGAAAACTTTCTTTGCGTACTATGTTGATGGTCCAAAGTATTATCATAAACCACTACCCAATCACCTTCCAAGATTGGTTTCAAACGCAATCAATGAGTTTGATCAAATCGTGTTTTGTTTTCCTATCTTGCTGCTTTCAATCTATCTAGTGCCAATTGGTGGTCTTCTGATAGTCTCTCAATTTGTTGGATCCGGAATTCCAAAAGTCTTTCACGAGATATGCCATCTTTCCAAGATAAAAATAACCACGTAGGCATAGATTCTTCTGCTGGCATAATGGGCTTTTGACCCAACATTAATTCAACTGGCATGTATCCCGTTACCGTACTATGGGTGGTTCTATCGGCCCATAAAGCAAATGGTAGTAGCCTTGGCCATTCCTTTGAATTGCCTTTACAAGCTTTAACTAATGCATGTATGATTGGTGGGTGGCCTCTTTCACTCTTCCCATTGCTTTTGGATTATATGCAGTGGTTAATTTTAGCTTCACTCCATATCTTTCAAAAAAACTTCTAGCTTCAGCAGCATCTAATTCTCCTCTGTCAGCCCTCATTCCTCCAATACATCCATAGCGACTAAAAATATCTTCAAGGATAAATCGACATATTCCAGCTGTTTGTTTGGTTCTTAAAGCTCTGCCTTCAACATAGTTTGATAACTCCTCTTGTGCCAGAACTAAATATTTCATATTCCATAATCCAACTGGCATAACTACCAAATCAATTACCCATTGAAAATGAATGGAAAGAGGGTAAGTTGGGTGAAGTTCATCACGATATCTAATTTTGGATTGAAGTTGACATTCAAAGCACGATCCTACAAAATTCTCTACATCTTTATAAAGACCCTTCCACCAATACCGCTCCTTTATCTTTGTATATGTAGCCCAAATTCCTCGATGCCCAGCCCAATGTGAATCATGAAATTCCTTTAAAACTTGAGCTTTGGTGCATGCATTTCCAACTACCCGCAATGGCATTCCATCCTTTCTTTTTGGTTTTTTCCAAAGAAGCCCATGTCTTAAAAAATATCCATATGAATATTGTTTGATTTCTTTTAAAAACTTATTTGACTAATCTTGCAATTTTCTAAGGGTGCTCAAATAAATGCCAATGTCTTTCAACCTTCCTTCATATGATTCTGCCTCAAAAGATAGAACTTCTTCCATTCTCTCATTATTTGTTGAAAATACATAATCCAAATGTTTATTGCAGCTATCTTCATTGTCTTCTTCAGCAATCATTTCTTCTCTATCCATATATCTAGTCCTTGATAGTATATTCGCTACTATATTTTCTTTGCCTTTAATGTGAATCAAAATTGGATTTAGAGATTTAATGTAGGCTATCCATCTTAGCAAGGCAATATCAGGAGTTGAGCAGTTAGATATCATACCGAGCAAAGGTAAACAATCAGTCTCTAATAGCACATTTGCTCCAATTAAATAATTTCTTTCTGCTTTCAATGCTGTAATTGCACCCCACAACTCTCTTTTCACTTGTGGATATGCCCTCTGGCGCTCTGTCAAGATTCTTGCTCCATATCTAATAGCAAATCGATTCCTGCTGACATCTTCTTGTCCAACAATCCAACCTATGGCAATAGGGCTAGTATCCACTGTTACTATCACAGGCTTATCATTCTCATAATTCACTTGTCTTAGAGCTGGTGGAGATCTTAAAATCTTTTTTAAATCTCCCATAGCTTTATCTTGTTCCATGCCCCAAGTAAACTTATTTCTTTTTCTTAAAAGTTTGTATAAAGGCTCCGCTACATGAGCAAAATGAGGTATCCAAATTTGATAGAAAACACATGCTCCAAGAAATCTTCTCACCTCAGTGATATTATTGCAGGCTTTCATTTGTGAAATAACATCTACCTTATCTGGATTTGGCTTTCTTCCATAGCTTCCACACAAATGGCCTACAACTACAATTTCTTCAACTCCAAATTTGGATTTATCAATGGATAGAGTTAAGTTCACCTCCTCCAATCTTTTCAAAATCCTCTCTACATCCTTAATATGTTGTTTTACAAATGTTCTGCAGCCATCCGCTTCCACAGTCACATCTTTTATTTCTTCTCTGCAACCTTTGATTGGAATATCGTCCACAAATGGTATAGTCTTTTCTGGTACAAAATCTTTTAGAATTCGATTCATTGCATTCTGCATATGTGCCACTGAGTTGGTGGCACCTTGAGGTAATGTACACATTCAAACCAAACCTAAAGGAGTCTTCATTGTGGTTAAATCCCTGCTCTCTGTTGCCAATTGAAACTAATCATAGCCTGAATACAAATCTCCAATTGAATAAATGGCATGGCCTGCAAAAGCCTCAGCCACCTCATCCACAATTGGACTGGAACCTTTATTTTTAATAGTAACTCGGTTAGCAAGTTGCATATCTTGAATAAACCTTAATGCTCTTGTTTTCTTTGGCACCGTGAACCAACAATTGGAATATGGTCCCATAGAAGGTTCAAGGATTCCCATTTCCATTTTTTCCTTGAGCAACTCAATTAATTTTGAGAGTTGAGCTCTTGGAATTGGAATAGGTTTTAAGTCCCATGGTATATGTGGAACTGTAAAGATCACCATTGGTGCCACTATGTTTGGATGGACACATCTTATTTCATTAGATTTTGATGCAAATGACTTTTCGTGTTTAAAAAGCATATTCAAAAAAAGGTTTCTTTCAAGATCAGTCAAGAACTCACCCCCTCCAATCTTTAACTTCTTGAATATTTCTTCCGTAAACCAATGTCCAATCCCCTCTAGATTCCTTAGCCTTGGTTCCATTTCAGCTTGTTTTATATGATCTTTGGAATCTTCAAGCAATTGTATTGCCACAGGCTTAATTTTTTTTGCCACTGATTTATACTTTGTATTCACTTGTGCTTCAATTCCAAATATGCAATTGTTAGCTTCTTTAGTAGGATTTTTAACAAATTTTTTTATTTCTTCATAAATAGCTTGATCATGAATTTCCACCACAATATCATTATTGTTTCTTATATCCATTCCTTCATTTAAACCTTTCAACTGTTGCAGAATATTTCCTACAAACCCTGTTTCTTCCACTATCCCTGAAATAGCTTCATCTTCCAAAAGCACTCCTTTCATCTTTAGATTTTTTTCAATTTTTCTTAATTTAGCTCTACATTTAGAGTCTAATATATCAATACCTTGAAAACTTGAAATACCACATTTGGTCAAATCCAAAATTCCACAGTCATTCTTCTGTACATTGGAGAATGTAGTAGTAAATAAAATACTTGCACCCGTAGATCCCCATGCTCCATGTGTGTTCCTTAGAAATCCTGGAAAGTCTCTTCAATATCTAGAGCTACTTCTCGCAGTTGATCTCAATGTCTTTCATGCTCTGGCTTTATTGTGAGAAATTGCACTGAATTTCTTCCATCACAACTCTGAATTCTAGCATAATGTGATCCATCGTCTAATAACTTAGTTTCCATTCTTGAAGCTGTAATATATAGTTGCCCAAGTATAATTGGATACGTACTTTGGACTTGCACAAAAAAATTCTGATCCACCTCCACATTTCCAATTTTTGTTTTAACTGCTGGGCATGCACCATAAAGACCCCCTCTTTCGTTGTTTGCCGCTCTCAATACCCATCCATGTTTGGTATCTATAGGCCATTTTCCTTTTTTATAAATGACCTTTGATATTATATTAATTTCAGATCCATGATCCATAAGAGCATGTATTGCTTCTTCTAAATTTTCAAGTTTAACTTGGATTTCTGTTGTAGCCCTTGCCCAATATGGATGAGCATACATTGTTCTTTTTTTACTCACACTTTCCTCATCTGCAGCCGATAAACATGCATGCACTCTTGCCTCATCTTTTTCTCTTACTTTTATTTCTTTTGTTGCAAGATTAATTTGATCTTCAATCTTACAATCATCTTCAACTCCTGATTTCTTAATTCCTTCATTTTTGATAGCAATCTTTTCTAGTAATGTTTGAATTTTAGGAGAAAATATACTTAGTACCTCCATTTCTAAATCCTCATCCAAATCATCATCCAGGCTTTGCTCTTGGATATCATAAGTATCATTTGTAAGTTCTTCATTGCAACCTTCTTTGGACCCAGAATCACATATTGTAGAGAATACATGAGCAATCTCATCACCTTCTTCTTCAGTTATGCAAGTATCAATTGCTCTAGCCATGACTGTTTCGGTTGTCATTTGACGTTTTCTTTTTATTACGTTGATTATGAGTTCATAAAAATCTTTCTTTGCTATTCTCAAGGCTTCTCTCAATGTGAATTCAATCTTAGCATCAAGAATTCTCTCTTCCAAAATTCCTTTCATATCTATTGATGTTTCTATATCAGAATAAAGTTTATAAGTAGGTCCTTTAACCTTACCTCATTCCGCTTCTTCTTTTTCATTTCCCTTGCTTGCTTCCATTCTCTCCTCCCATTTGTCCTTAGACAACAGTGTATCTTTCGGGTTTGAAGTTGAAGGTGTAGACCCTGATGGATGGTTGGTACCTTGAACAAAATCCTCCTTTTTTTTTCTCACCTTCATTACTTTTGCGAATTTGCTTTTTATTTATAAGCTCTCCTTTTTTTTCTTCTTCTGCATTTCTTCCTCTCTTCACCTCTACCCAAACATCTTGGTTGCCATCCTTCTCTTTATTTCTATCCAAAAAAGCTTTGATGCTTGTAGTGTCAATAGGATCATCCCATCCACTTCTTTGTCTGATAGCTTAGGCCCCTCGTATCATAGCCTCACGTGTTGCATGAAACGAAATTTCAATATTATTTTGCCATGCAATAATTTGATAAGAATTGACATTGCTTGAATCTTGGGATTTAGCTCTTTTTATCCAATCCTCCATCACCTTCTTCATTCCTCTTTTATCAAAATTAGTATCCAATGGAGAATCTGTAGCTGCTTCCCTAATTCTTCTTTCTTTGAAAATGATTTTTCCATCCTTTAAAGCTCCGGCATACTCTGTGCAATTATTCCGGCTATGATTAGTGTCATCACACCAAATGCACCTCATTATATAATTTTTTTTTCCTTCTGGTGGCTGTGAAGAACCACTGCTTTGACCCTTCTTCAACTCACTCATTTCCACCCTTAATTCCTTTATACCTTTGATTAATTCCTCAAGAATACCTTCATCTATTGTTTTGCTCTTTCCAACAACTGTAGATGGAGTGGATTGCACCGATGGTGTATTTTGTATTGAAGAAGTGATTGATTCTTTCGAGATGCCTATTGGAATGGCTTCTGCATATGCCTCCATTCCCTTAGATCTCATCCTTTGTTGTTTGGCTAGTAAAATGATGGATTCCTCCACTCTTCTCCAATCTGTGGTGAAGCCACCTTCTGCATCCTTGTCTCCCAAAAGTATAAGCAATCTATCTTCTAAAGCTTCATCAGCTGCTTGTAAAAACAGCTCAACCTTTCGACCATCCAAAAACATTCGATCTGACACAGAAAGTTGACCATATTTCTTTTCAAATGCTCTGAGTAACTCATTTGGTCCCATCATCTTTCCTGGGCGTTGTTCCACCCAATCTAGGAAAAACCGCTTAGTCATCCTGTCAGTGTCTTCATCAAAGAACTCATTTCTCATCCATTCTTCAAACCTCACCCATGTGATTGCATTAGCAATTGTTCTTATATGACGTACTCGATCTCGAATCTCTGGTACCACAGCCAAATCAAAAGTCTCTAACATTCTAGCTTGTGGAACTTGATGGATCTCCATTTCACAAACATAGGCTTTAAGAAATTTAGTGACATCTTTGCCATCAAACCGGCCTACCTTGTCAATGACTCCTCGAAGTGCCTTTGTAGCTCCATGTCCATCAGAATTAGATCGTTGTTGTTCCACCAACATGGTGACCGCCCTCAGAAGATCCATGGCTCCAACCGTTCCTTGTCCTTCTCGTAAATTTGTCCCTGAATTCGTATCTTCCATGATTCTTAATCCAACTGATTGCCCCTAAAGCAGCTCTCAGTGGAAGCACCAATATGTCGTGGCGAAAGTCCGCTTCAGGTAGACGCAAGGTCCCTCTTTACAATCAAGTTGGATCCAATATGCACAAACTTTTTTTTAAATTTTTCTTTTGTACTCACAAAACCATGCGTATAATAAATCAACAAACTAGAAGCTTGAAAATTTATAAATCAAAATCCAACCGTTTATATATGATAAAATTTTAGAAGCATAGAGCTCACTTCTTTAGTCATCTTTACAAAAATTCTCAACCGTGAATTCATTACCGATCACTAGATATCATCAAAATATTAGCAAGTAATTATATAAGTAAAACCAAACTAGAAACTTGAAAATTCATAATTTAAGATCCAATTGTTCAAATAAGCTCAAAATTTGGAAAAACATATCTCATACCTTTGATCTTTGTCACATAAATTTTGAGCCATGAATTCATTGTTGATCATTAGATAACACCAAATCCTTGGCAGATACTTTTAGAAGTCAAATCTCAATCTAAAACTTGAAAATTCATGTTTTAAGATCCAGCCGTTCAAATAAGCTCAAAATTTGGGAAAATATAACTCATTCTTTTGATCCTCATCACATAAATTTTGAGCTATGAATTCATTGCTGATCGTTAGATATCACCAAATCCTTGGCAGATACTTTTAAAAGTCAAAACCCTAGACACCTGAGAACAAATTTGCCATTACTCCCTAATCAAAGTCTCAATTGATATGAGATTTTAGACATAGACTCTTTATAGTATAAGTAATACGTACACAAAAAATGAGCTTCAAATTCTTCTTGAAACTCAAGTTCTAGCTTAAAGCAAATCCTTCTATTTATCAAACTTCTTCAAAACCCTAGTTTAGTTTGCTGGGTTTAACTAGCCATATCTTACTCAATCTGAATTCATTTCTATCAATTCTTGGATATAAAATGTATAACTTAAAGTCTAGTTTCTAACCCATA